>JBBPMH010000630.1:0-20200 GCA_038090235.1 Pulveroboletus ravenelii
GGGGTTCATCAGTTATGGGAGAGAATAGCAGAGGAGTGGAACAAGATATCTGTGGAAGAGTGTCAGAAGTGGATAGAAAGTATGCCTAGAAGGATTCAAGCAGTTATCAAGGCAAAAGGAGGTCATAACAAGTATTAAATCATAAAGTCAAACAATTGTCCCAATGAGTGACTGTTTTGAAATAGCTGTCATTCAATCAGATCCCATCCAAATCTTTTGCACTATAGATTGATTGTGTAGCCCAGAATGAGATCTTCATTTCATATACCAACATGTTAGGGTTAGGGTTAGTTGTTATTGGGGAATATCACCATTAGTGCAAAACATACAAACATTGGGACAATTGTTTGAGCCACTGTAAACATCAATATGAGAATCCCTCTAAAGGTGACCAGAGTACACTTTTTAGAAAGACTGTGGCAGATAGTTACACAGGGCATCAGTAAATTAGCAAACATCTTATTTGAACTTATCTCAAAATTTTGACATAGCTGTGTGGGTGGCTGTGCTGGGTATCCAAGCAGCTACAGTGGCACAGTTGGTCATGGGGCCAGGCAACCCCACATGTGACTTCAGATTCCCCACCTCCTGCTGAATATAGAAGGTCAGCTCAGAAGGTCACAAAAGGAACCCACTGCCACAGCCATGGCCTGCAAATGTGGCCAACCATTGTTGGGCAATGATAAATGAAATAAGAATTGAGTATACATTTATTTGAAAGGAAAATGAATGAGGCCTGAATGACAAATGGCAAGCAACAATGCTAAAATGGCAAGGGACAGTACTAGCATTGACCATGATGATAAGTGTGAGGGAACTATAAGAATGAGTACTAAGTTAGTTACAACTAACCAACCTTCCTGAGTGCAAATGAACTGAGGAAAAGATGAGGTTGGCACATGGCAGATAAGATACAAGAAAAAAGGGTAAGGAGCATGAGTAGGTATTCAGATTATAGGGGGGCAGTAGGTATGGTGTCAAAAGGGTGGACAGGTGAGCACAACAAGATATGAACAAAGCAAGATGAAACCAAAGTGCAATGAATGAAAAAGAAGTGAGAAGGGGAAAGGTGTCAACAGAGCAAACAGGCAAGTACTATGAGATATGAATAAAGCAAGATGAAACCAAAATCAGACAGCACCAAGCATGCAACAATGGCAGCATTGGGGTGGGTGGTCAGGTCTGGTTGCCTGACAAGGACTGTGTGTTGCACTCTCCATGTACATACTTGGCAAACAACATTGATCACATGGTGGAGTGCACAATGGCCCTGTGCAGCTTTGAGGTAAGCAGCAAGGAACTGGGCCTTGTCAGCATCATATCTGTGCATGAAAATCTGTGAGTATGGTGCCAGGTGAGTGTGAGGGACTTGGATGAGACAGACAGCACTGATCTGGTCAGAAACTCAAGTGCAATCACAGACTACCACTGTTGATACTTGGACACAAATAGTCAATTGTTGCCCCTTGTCCACTCAGGGGGCCAGTCTTTGAGTGGGGTGTGGAGGCCCAGTGCTGGGTCACCCTCTGTCTAGTGTTTGACAATGTCATGCCACAACTCACTCTTCAGGCAATGACTTCCATGTGAGTCTTGAATGGGGACATCCAGAATGACCAATTCAGACATTGGAAGCAGTTTTGAGATGCTGCAAGTAGTGGTGCTGTGTGATGGCACACCACTGGTTGGAGGCTCAGTGACAGCAGCCAAGGATGACTGAGCATCACAATTGGGTGGGCATATGACAGTGGGCTGAGATCCAGTCCAAGAGGGGGTTGGAAACAGGTAAGTTGGTGTTGTGACATGATGACATTGGGAAATCCTGATAGTAAGTATTGAGCATAATGGAGACAGTGAAGATGGCAGAGAGGTGGTGAGTGGTAAGTTCATGGCCCCACCACAAGGAGGTCTATTGGAAATGACAGCAGTCAGGTCACAGACTGCTTCCTGCATATTTACCACATGTGATCCAAGGTTATGGACTATTCCCTGTATATGCACCACATGCAATCTGAGGTCAGACATGCTAGCATTGAATGACCTCTTTAGAAGTTGCAAGTCCTCAGTTGAAACAGACTGGATGAGTGTGGCCTCCTCCATTAAGGACTTGTCAGTGTGATGTGAGTTAGGTGCAAGCATATCACTGTAGTCAGTCTCATATGTGTGAAACTCATCCAACAGGTACTGGATAAGTATGTCCCACTGAGAGGATGAAAAGATTAAGTATACCAGACAAGAGTGAAGGATGTCAATAGTAGAACTCACATGTTCATGTTCAGCCTAGTCACCCCACCAACAGACCATGGCCAAGGTCCAATATTTCCCAATTGGTGCAAACATGAACCAGTACTGAGCCCCACCCCATCTAAAGCAATGAATAGAGAATGAGCCATGAATGTCTGAACCAGTGGTCATCTTGTTGATTCACTTCTGGACCATATTATGGAAGAGTGGTTCACAGGGCTGCATAACACCATTTGCACCTATCATAGGAAAGATACAGTCATCAGGGAGTAACTCTCATTCATAGTGGTAGACTTCCAGCCACCTCATCCAAACAAAGAGCCAGAAAAAGCTGTCTGATGCAGGTAGCTGGGGTTAGGAGTACAGACAATAATGATTGCCTAGCAAACTGCAGGGTCAGACTCTTTGATTGCACAGCCACTGAGAGTCACAGTCCAGCAATCAATATCAGTGTTGTACTCACCCTTCAGATCAGATTCACCTTTATCAACTTTTTGCTGCCAACCCTTCCAGTTTGCCAAATGGACTTCAAAATACATTTCTGAATCACTTTGTACCAGCTGCACTTTCAGAAGGTATTTCCTCACAACCATCCTAACTGCAATGGGATCCAAAGTGCTGATATCCTTTCACTGTAGCTTAACAAGCTCAAAATACCTAGAGACAAGGTCATTTTGGCAAGTTCTCAGCTGATTCACCATATCTTTGCACAGGAGACTTGCCTTGTCCACAGTGTCCATGCAGTCACATTGAATGTGATCTGTTCAAGATGCTGGGTAAGTGACTCACATTCCTTCAGACTCATCTGCAGCACAGGCATGCTATGGTTGGCTGACATATCATTAAATGCCTATTCCAGGGCACCAAGTGCTGCATCTAGCAATGGGCAGCTTTCAAAGATCCACAAAAGCATTTTCTCCATATAGCTTGCTGTCATCAGAAGTGAGTGGCTCCAGTCACTGTCTTTTGAGCTTGCCTTGTGTTTTAATGCTTTCATGACATCCTGAACCTCTGCAGATTCTGCTGGGTTGCCAACCCAGTGACCACTAACTGGCTCAGATTGCCATTTCCCATTATATTGGCCACTTTTGCTATGATAATAAACTGTGTCACCAATCATGACAGATGGCTATGATATAGGGTATGTATGCTTTATCCCAGAGTCCTTGAATGCAGCCCTGATTCTCTCCACTGAGTTCTTTCTGAGATTCTGATAAAACCCTTTGTACAATAGAAACAGGGAAAGAGCACAGTTAGAATACTCATTTGGTACATAGTTGAATGCCTCAGTGAATGCTAGGTTTGTGTAGGGATTATCCTTGCCAGCAACATGGTCCACAGCTGACCATGTTAACCCTGTGGAGGGCTTCTTGTTGCAAGTGAACTCAGTGAGCCATTTGCAATCACAGTTGATGTGGCTTGCATATGACCATCTCATATTTGCTGCTTTAAGGTGAGCCTGTTTTCCATTCTCCTTCAATTGTTCAATTAATCTCAGTGATTTCAAGTGTGATACTGGTAATAGTACTTGGTGGCCCTTTGTTGGAACCTTGGAAGGATGTAGAGCAGTCTTTACTGACTCCTGAGCCTGGCCCATAGTTGAAGATGGATGTGCATGGAAACAAGTTATTGTGGCTTTGTTTTTCTTTTTTCTTTTGCAATTCACCAGTGTTGAATTCAGGGAGATTTGTATTGTCCATGCTGTTGGACACTTGTACATACTCATCATATAGATAGATACAAGTACAGTAAGATATAAAGCTAATCAGAAATGTCAATCACATTTCAGTGTAATCTATATGTTGGATCTGAGGTCGAATCTTCTATGAGGTCAATCACACCTTGCTGTTGACCTGCTACCACACTCGTGCCAGTACTATCAGCATGCAGACAAGCATGTGTGTCTGCCTGCTGACAAGCCTCTGCATTCATGCAAATAGAAGATAATCTCTGCAAACAGAAATTAGAAAGATATGAGTGCACAGATGCAGCAAGAAAAAAATACTCAAACTACTTCTGTGTTGAAACCAGTGATACCAGTTACTGCCACTGGAAGTGCATGCTCAACTATACAAGCAGGAAGTGTGATAAAGAGACACTCATCATCACTAGATAATCTGCTTTGCATAGATATAGGTAACAACACACTGCAGACAACATCAGCTAGCTGCCTTGTCTGAAGATGAGCCTTGATGATGACAAGTTTCAACCCTGTTGTGTTAACAACATGGCAGTGCACAAGATTGATTATCAGGTTGAGTGTTGTGGTATGTCAGGGTCTGCTCTGCTGCTAACTCTGACAGGAGAGCATGCGAAGGGGGTACTGGGCAGAGATCAGAGAGGTGAGGACTTCAGCTTCAGTGACTTGGGGTGGAGTGCTGCACCCTGGCGATCCTGGATCCTCATATTTCAGAGGTCAGGCAGAGGGGGGTCAAAGGGATGGAGATGGAATCCATCAAATGGGAGGGAGGACAGAGAAGAGGAGTTCACAATAAAGAGGAGAAGATAAAAAACTACAATATTCAAACTGAGGAGTAAGTCCTCAGCAAGTTGGACTTATATACATGAGGTTGGAGGCAATACAGTATGTATGAGCACATGGTAATGGAGGTGAAATAATAAGGCAGGACAATAAGTGAAGAATGGAGAACTAAGTGAGAATATGGCATAGACAGAGAATGGAGAGACAGAGAATGGAACTGGTTACCAGTCTAGGAACAACTGGCACTGCAGTTGGAGCAGAGTCAGAGCTACAGTACAGAGTGTCAGAATGAAGAGGTAAACTATCTAAGTATGAAACAGAGTAAGTGGAATATGTGTGGAGTAGAGCGGAGTCATCACAGTCGTGACATGGTATCACAAGGCTGTTTCACTAGCTGCAATAAGTCAGGCTTAAATGTGAATCAATTTTAGTTGCATGTCACCCACCTTACATAGCATGCACAGCTTTGTGCCCTCTTACACTGTCACACACATCTTTCTGACAACCATGTCAGTGTTCCACCTAAATTTAGATATGCAGAATGTCACAAGTTTTCTAAGGCAAGGTTGGTGCAATGGTGAGAAGTGGCCATTTTGCAGGATGTGCTGGTCATGTTATAGGTAGAGAAAGTTGTCAGTGGGTGAGTATACCAGTTCAGTACATCAAGGCTTGAAAATGAGTCAGTGATCAAATCTGCAACAACAGGATTCTTGCATCCTATGAGGCCCTTGGGATCCATTGCCAGGGCTTGTTGGAGGTCATTTCACCAACTGCAGAGGAAGTTGGTGAAGGCAACAGTGCCTTTTATTGCAAGAGTGTCAAGTAGAGTTTCTCTGAGCTTGTATTGGGAGATGCCATATGCAACTTTGATACCACAGTGCAAGATTCCATCCTAGATGGGTGTTAGTAAATTAAATCCAATGATATTCAGATAACTTACATCATAGTCACCCCTGCAAAAAAGAGCAATCAAGATAAGCCCTTCCTGCTTCAAGCCTGTTGCATGAGCAACACTATAGTCCATATAGATGTCTACATGGTCAAAGTGACCAGGTGGCTCTTGACTATTGAACAAGAAAGGCAAAAAATGGACAGCATATAGAAATCAATTCTAGTTGAGAGGAAAGAATGAAGTGGAAGGGTGTGCTTTACCAGTGAATGGTGCATGTAACACTGAAGACAAGTACATCACTGTCAGTTATCAGCACTGCATCAATGATTGTGTTTTGACTGAACTCTACTAACTTAGCTTCAGCTTCACCAGGGGCCTTTGCAAAGAAGTCAGTGTTGTTCTCACAGTATTTCATTCAATACATACCTCATACCATGCAAACCCAAAGCTAGATAGCATCTCTTGGAATGCTGCAGCAAGCCAATGGCCTACTTTTTGAACTTGCTTGTGCTGCTATAAGAAAGATAGAGTGTGTGGGGTGTAATGTAGATGGGTGAGTTTCCTCATCCCAAGGGGTTCTAGAGAGGATTAGTAGCAAGGATGGTTTAGCTACTACTGACCTCAGTGAGTGAGAATGAAATAAAATGAATCTGGACAATGATCTGGCAGTAAAATGAACAATTCAGTCAAGAATGAGAACTGGAAAATAATGAAGTAAGGCCAAGGATAAGGGCTGAAAAGTGAAACTGACAAGGTGAGGCCAAGGACGAGGGCCAGATACCAAAAGAACAATGGTAAGAACAATGCCAATGATGACAAGAACAATTCAGACTGTAATACAGGGTGTCAGAAAGATAGTATTCCCAGATCTCAATACACAATCCAGAGAGCAGTTACAACAAAAATAGAACAGACTAACCTTAGGATGGCACAAGTGGACTTGGGACATGATGAGGAGACTTGGGGGATGCTTGGGTAGGCTAGGAATAGTGGTCTGCAACCATAGGAGGCTGCTGGCTCCTACACCACTTCACAGGTGGTCATGCTAGGCCATCAAATATGAATATGATATGTGCAAGGATATTGAGAAGTGCCACAAGCTGATAAAACAGTGTCTGGAGCTCAGGACTTGATCCTGCATCTGCATGGCTGTACTGAAAGACAGGGAAAACTGAGTGCATCTATATGCTGGTTGCAATGTTAGAAACAGGAATATATTACAAAAATAAATATTTTCATACCTTGTATTAACTCCAATAGTTAATGGTTTTGAACTGTTGGCAGAACTGCCCGTCAAATGAAAGCCTTTATTTACTGCAAATTCTATAAGGGAGCACTCCTCCCCAGCACATGACAAAGTCTGTTTTCCTGTCATGTTAATCTGGGATAAAGACCATGCCAGTAATTCCAACTCACTGTCCAGAGCCAACTTACACCCATATGGTCAGAAGCCAGGTGCTATAAATAAATTAGGGATTCTAGTGGGCAGTATTGGGTCAGTGACTCACTTCAATTTAAAATAGAGGTACATACAATGAGCATACTGGAAGCAAAGGAGCCTGAAAGGAAAACACTCTTGATGGCAGCAGGAGTGATCAACTATTCAGCAAATGTGGAATGTTGGCCCAAAACTACCTAAGAACCAATTCATCTTTGCACTTGACACAAGGGATAGTACTGATTGATGTAAGTGGTGAGTCTACAAATGGGGTACCATAGAGCATATATACTGCCATGGGGTAGCATTGCTGTGGTCAGTACAAGGGGGTTAAGACCATTAACTGAAAACCACTATCATATCCCATGCAACTCCTAACTCTGGATCCAACTCTGGCCCCGTTTCCTTGAACTCTAGTGCATTCTTGATGAGCATGCACCCTAGACCCTCTGGATCTTGTACTTAGTAATTCCTCCTTATATTCCATTTCTCGCTTACCTTGTACACTACCTGTTTCCTCCATAGCCCCTCTGATCCTGTGCTCCACTTAGGAGCATAGCTCCATTGTAACTACTCCACCTCTGGCTCCGAGTTATCAGTCCTTGTACCAGTGCTCCCCCCATATATAAGACTCCATATCATGTTGTAGATAGTTCAGTTCGAATATCGACTAAGACACTCCCCGTCTTCTCTGACCCTCTGCTTGAGCCTTGACGGCTCTCCTCTGATCCATCCTCGATCTTCGTTGCTTGCAACAAGGTCACTCTGACCCTCGCCCAACCCTTAGCAAATTCAGGACACCCGGAATTGTGACAGGGTGCACCACATATGGTGAAGCTGAAGTCCTGTCTGAAGTCCGGAGTTCCATTCTTAACAACCACTCACAAAGCTTTACTTGGAATTGTATTGCTATTTTGATTACTATGGTTAACATTCACTTTCAAGTAGTCAGAGACCCACTTTTCAAAGAAGTTAGTCTTACCTTGCAGTGAAATCATATCCATGAAATCAAATGGGTTCATCATGTTGTACACCTTCCCATTCCCCAGTGAAACTAACAGATGGTTAGCAACAAATTCAATGTATTGATACATGAACTTAGCATCCAGCCTAGGATGGCAATGACTGTTGTTGTTATGCATGGAAGCATGCAAGGGGAGGTAGAATTGGCTCAAGATAGAGACAGGAAGGGATGCACACTGTAGGAGCCAGCAGCCTCCTATAGTTACAGAACCCCCTTTTCAGCCTGCCCAAGTGTCCATCAAGCATCCATTTCATGTCCCTAGTCCATTGGTACCATCTCAAGATTAGTCCATTTCATCCTTCTTGTATCCACTCTCTGGACTCTACTATCTGGTTCCAGACTCTTGCCTATCCACCCAATCTGGTCCAGGTTTGCCTGCTAGATTGTTTTGTTTTATTCATCCTGCACCAGTTCCTTTATATTTTTGTTTTTTCTTATGTCTTTGACTACAATATATTGTTTTCTTGACACCCCAATACTTAGAACTGAGCATCCCTTCATAGGGCCTCATATGTTACTATAGTTACTAAGTCCAGGGAATGCCCAGACTATAAAGAATGTGTATTGAGATCTTGAATCTGATCAGCTTTCCCCCCATTGGTCACTCTCATTGTCCAAATCATGCTTGTCATTCATCATCATCCTCACCATTGCTCTTATCATTATTTGTCATTGTCCAGATCCTTGTCCTTGACTCCTCATTTGAATCCAGCCCTTGTCCTTGGCCATCCATTGATACTCAACTCTCATCCTTGGTTGGGTTTTCTATTCTTATCTTTATCATCATCTCCATCATTGTTCCAGGTCCTTGTCCTTGACCCATTCTCATTCTCTGGCCCTTATCCTTGGCCTCATCTGTTGGTATCTGGCCCTAGTTTTGACCAGATTGTCTATTTTCATTGCTTATCATCATCTGGATTTGTTTTCTACCACTCTCATGTGCTGGGGTAAGTCATAGCTAATCCATTCTTGTACTAAAACCCTACACAGAACCCCTTGGGATGAGGAAACTCACCCACATACACCACACCCCCATATCTACTTACTACTTTACAATGCAATAGCAACAGAGACAGAGGAATGTGATCAGCAACAAATTCAGCATATTGACACATGAGCTTAGCATTCATTCTGACCAAGGCAACAGGCAATATATCTAAAAACAAAGGTCAGTGCCAGAGTTATTGCACTTGTCAGACAGATTACCAGTTAAAAATGCCTGTTCAATCTTGACAGCCTCTGTAATGGTGGGGCAGACAACTTCTGGATGACACTGCTGGAGGTGGCTGGAAAGTAGGCATGCAAAATCTGTGTGCATTCCCTCATCATGGCTGATGAGCTCATTGGAGACCATGAGACTAAAAGTATGTATCTATAGCATTGAAGAGATATTTGCAATGACCAGGGTCCTTGATATAGTCAATATGGCAAACAACTTCTGGATGAGGATGCTACCAGAGGTGGCTGGAAAGTAGGCATGCAAAATCTGTGTGCATTCCCTCATCACAGCTTATGAGTTCATTAGAGACCATGAGACTTAAAGAATATACCCTTGATGATGAGTGTAAGAAAGATAGGGGGTATGGGGGTGTAGTGTAGGTGGACGAGTTTACTCATCCAAAGGGGTTCTAGGGAGTATTAGTAGTGAGGATGGGTTAGCTACAACTGACCTCAGTGAGCGAGAGTGAGGGAAATGAATCTGGACAACGATCCAGATAGAAAATGAGCAATCCAGTCAAGGGTGAGAAAATGATGAAGCCATGAAAATGATGAAGTGGCAGCCTAGGACGAGGGCCAGAGAGGAAAACTGACAAAGCAGTGGCCAAGGACAAGGGCCGAAGGGAAACTGATGAAGTGGTGGCCAAGGACGAGGGCTGGAGAGAAACTGACAAAGCTGGCCAGTGACAAGGGCCAGATTCAAGAGAAAACGATGGTGAGGACAGCGCCAACAATGACAAGCACAATTCTGATGATGATGTGAGGTGCAGAAAGATGAGATTCCAAGATCTTAATATACAATCTTTATAGTCTGGGCATTCCCTGGACTGAGTAACTATGGTAACATCCAAGGCTCTATCAAGGAACACTCAGTTCTAAGCAGTGGGATGTCAAGAAAGAAATATCTGATAGTCAACAACATGAAAGAGAACAAAAGTAGCAAAGAACTGACAAGAAATAAGTAAAAACAAACAATCTGGTGGGAAAACCCAGACCAGATTGAGTGAATACATATGAGTCCAGTACCAGATACTACAGTCCAGACAGCAGATACAACAAAAGTGAAACGGACTGACCTTGAGATGATATAGATGGACTCGGGATGTGACAAGGTGACTTGGGGGATGCTTGGATGGGCTGGAAACAATAGTCTGCAACTGTAGGAGGCCACTGACTCCTATAATGAGTGTGGAGCATTGGTCCAAGATCCACCTAAGGGCCCATCAGGCTTTGCACTTGATGTAAGTGAGTGTCTATCGCATTGAAAAGATATTTGTGGTGAGCAGAGTTCTTGATATAGTTGAGGGTTGTATGAACATACTTAAGATCATAGCTATCCTTGAGATCACAGGTCTAGGTGAGTCAGGCAGTGCAAGCAAACATCCAGTAATTACCTTTTGGCAACCTTGCAGAGGGCATCACCTTTGCTGCCAACCACTAGCACTGGTAGGAACCAGGTGAAACAGAATAAATGATAGTGTTCATTGTGAAGACCTACCTGTGCAATATTATTGCTTGATAAGATTTTCACTGACAATGCTGTCTGAAGCTGTGAAAAATGCCAGTATATGAGAGATAAGGTGGTGTTTATCTCTGCTTTCTTGTGCATTCACTATATCTGATGACACATCAACACAACCCTAAGAGGATATGACTGACCTCATAATACTGTACAGGAAAAAGGGCTTGAATTCCTTCAAGAGAGGTTCTTCACCTGCATAATGAATTGAATAAAAAATACAAGGATGATAAAAGAAACTCACATTCTGGAAGATCCACCTCACCAACAAACTTTGTGTGCAGAGCATTGAGCTCACCTGCCTCCAAATTGGAGTTAACCAGAGTATCCAAAGGGACACTGAACAAGGAAAACCCTAAAAAGAAAGTCAAAAAAAGGGTGGGGTTGCAATTGAGACTGACACTGGAATTATAATGCAGTCAGCACTCCCTAGCAGGATGTATGCTTACCTAACATGCTGAATTAGGCAAGTGTTCTGGATGCAGGTACCAATGAGGTGAACATTGACAAGACCCAGCTTAAGAAGAAGTGAGAAGAAGGCAAAAAAAAGCCAGTAGTTGTTGAGTAGTTGTTACTGGCACACTGATGCTCTATAAAAAAAAATGAGATCAGAGCCATGGTTGCAGTGAGAAACCAAGCAGAAAAGCACATACAAACAAATAAGTGAGATAAGTGCTGATTTGGCAGAGTAAAGTGAGATAAATCAGCTATCCTGAAATTTTGACTGCAAAGAGCCTGCAAAGAGCCTGCTAAAGACATGTCAAAACTGTCAAAATTGTCAAAATTCCCACACTCAAACACCTAGCCCAGTCCCTACTCTGCAGATAGCACCAATGTCTGCTACACTTTAGTTTCCCTCCCTTCTGTCAAGAATATATCTCTAAGAGTAACTCCAGAACTCCAGAGTTCAGACAGGGCTTTTGGCTTTACCATATGTGATATGCCTTGTCACAAGTCTGGTGCCCTGAATTTACAAGGGAGTTGGGCAAAGGGTCAGAAGGACCTTGTTGCAAGCAACAAAGGTTAGCAGAGGTCAGAGGAGAGCCATCAAGGCTCAAGTGGAGGATCAGAGAGGACTGGGGGAATCTTAGTCAATATTCAAACTGAGATATCTACAACAAGTTACAAAATCTTATATATGGAGGAGGAACACTGGTATAAGAACCAATAACTTGGAGCTGGAGGTGGAGTAGTAACAATGGAGCTGTGCTCCTAAGCAGAGCACAGGATCAAAGAGGCTATGAGGGAAATGGGCAGTGTAAAAGATAAGCAAGGAATGGAATGTAAGTACAGTAAGATGGAATTATCTAAGTATAAGGTCTGGAGGGTCTAGGGTGCATGCTCATCAAGAACACATTGGAGTTTGAGAGAAACAAGGCTGGAGTTGGATCTGGAGTTGCACAGGATATGATATCTTCTGACTTATCTCAAGAATCTGGACATACCAGTGGTGCAGGACTGAGCCCTCAAAGAACCCTGGGCCAGGACATGTGATGCAACCAGCACACACCCTTTCCTCCACAACTGTCTTATCCCATGCAACTCCTACCTCCAGATTCAACTCCAGCCCTGTCTCTCTCAAACTCCAGTGCGTTCTTGACAAGCACACACTCTAGACTCTCCAGACTCTATACTTAGATAATTTCTTCTTACTATACTTACGTTCCATTTCTTGCTTACCCTGGTGCACCACCTGTTTCCTTTATAGCCCTCTGATCCTGTGCTCTGCTTAGGAGCACAGCTCCATTGCCACCACTCCACCTCTGGCTCTGAGTTACTGATTCTCTTTCCAGTGCTCCCCCTCTGTATATAAGACTCTATACTATGTTGTAGATACCTCAGTTCGAATATCAACTAAGACTCCCCCAGTCCTCTCTGACCCTCTGCTTGAGCCTTGACAGCTCTTTTCTGATTCTTCCTTAACCTTCATTGCTTGCAACAAGATTACTCTGACCCTTGTCTGACCTTCCATAAATTCAGGGCAACCAGACTTGTGACAGAGGCACACCACATACAGTAAAGCTAAAGTCCTGTTTGAACTTTGGAGTTCCAGAGTTGTCCTCGGAGATATGATCTTAACAACAACCTGCTCCCCCTGTCAAGATTATATCTCCAAGAGTAACTCCAGAACTCTGGAGTTTGGACAGAACTTCAGCTTCACCATATGTGGTGTGCCTTTATCACAAGTCCAGTAGCCCTGAATTTATGGGGGGTCGGGCAAGGGTCAGAATGACCTTGTTGCAAGCAACAAAGGTCAAGGAGGGATCAGAGGAGAGCTGTCAAGGCCCAAGTGGAGGGTCAGAGAGGACTGGGAAGTCTTAATCAATATTTAAACTGAGATATCTACAACAAGTTACAGAGTCTTATATATGAAGGAGGAGCACTGGTATGAGAACCGGTAACTCAGAGCCAAAGGTGGAGTGGTAACAATGGAGCTGTGCTCCAGGATTGGAGAGGCTATGAGGGAAATGGGCAGTGTACAAGGTAAGTGAGAAATGGAATGTAAGTACAGTAAGATGGAATTATCTAAGTACAAGAGTCAGGGGAGTCTAGAGTGCATGCTCATTGAGAACACACTGGAGTTTAAGACTGGAGTTGGATCTGGAGGTTGGAGTTATCAAAAACTAAGTAAGAGGCAGTGATGCCCACTACACTTCTCAGTAAGTAATACTAAACAGTAAAAGTAAAGTAAACTCACCTCAGCTGCTGCCTAAGATGTAGCAGGAATGACTGAGGGGAGTTCCAAGAACAAAGTAAGACTATATAAAGTGGGCAGAGATGCAAGCACTAACTCTGACCAACTCCAAAATGGGAAGTCTGAAATCCATAAGTGGAACAATGAAAGGGAATGCAGTTCTGAGACATTGGACTCCTGGCACTCTGTCCAGGGTTTCCAACTCTGGTGTGCAGTGACTGACTGTGACTGACCACAACTAGTCAGAGTCTGATAGGAGTGCTTGGAGGACTTCAGAGTTGTAGTCTTTGATAGGAGTTGCACAGGATATGACACCCCCACGCCTTTTACTTCTAGTAAGTATATGTCTATTCTCTGTATACACAAACCAAATGGCTACTGACTAAGTAACTACTTGCCAGTTTGGCCTCGTCTCCCCTTCCTTCTCAAACTGTTCTCTCTTCTCTCAGTTCCTTCACTTGGTCAAGTCATTCTGGAGCATCTGGATCATTATCACAACACCACCTCCTGTTTTTGCCTCCCTCCCATCCACCCTTTTTGCTGTCCATCTCATTGCCATCAGCTCTTTCCATCAATTCCCCCCAGCCTGGACCCCATTCCCAAGGTCTGATGCAACACGTGCACATTCCGAGATTGCCTTTTTCAGTCAAAAACCCCCACATTAGCTCAGCAGGTCATAAGGTCGTCACAACCCCAGCATCAGCCGAGCCACACAATCCTTTGACATTTTGACATGGCTGTGCCCACACAGCTTGTCAAAATTCTCAAATAGCCTGACTTATTTCAGCTTATTTCAGCTTACTGAACTTATTTGGCTCATGAGATAATTATAGCACTGTAGGAGTCAGCAGCCTCCTATGGTTGCAGACCACCATTTCCAGCCTATTATAGAGCGCAGTGCATCTCTACATTTATATCTCATATATTCTGACCAGTACAGTGCCTCCACCTATTCACCCTTCTATTCCATTGGATATCTGTTTACATTTACTTACCATTTCCTTACATACGAATGACCAGACTACTGGACTATTACCGGACTACTACCGGACCCTGGGCAGTACCTTGTGCTGCGTTGGTGGCTTCATTTTGTTATTCCAGGTACCGTTTACATTTCCATTCTGACCATTCACCTTTTATTTCCACTGTTCCCTTCATTTCTTGACAACTCAGACTATACATCTATTATTACTGCCAACGTCCCAGACTATTTAGTTGTTCAGTCATACCTTACAGAGTCCCGGGAATACCCAGACTATAAGAATTGTACCTAGTCCTAAATAGGACAGCTCTTGTTTGGCTCACAACTACCGTCTACCATTCGACTGACTATTCACCGTTCACCATACACCATCACCATCACTGTTCTCTATTGTTCATTGCACCATTCTATCACTCATCGCTCTGCTAGTCCACCCAGACTATCAGAAAGCAGGTATAAGTAGTCTGGAGACCTCATTCTCTCACCTCCTTTTCTTTGAGTCCCTTTAGGGTTGAGCGCACCATGCCCCTAGACCCACTTACCACTCATCCTGCACCCCACAGACAGGATCAGTGTTTTTCACCATCCAAGTGTCCCCCAAACCATCTAGTCACGTCCTGAGTCTGTCTATATCATCTCGAGGTCAGTCTGTTTCACCTTTGTTATATCTGCCATCCAGACTCTAGTATCCTGAGCTGAGTAAGCATAGTTTATTGTACACTACTACTTACATGTCAGTTCAATTTTCTATTTGTTGCCATGTCTGACCAACCAAGCAAAAGACAATATGCCTTTACTGTCACTCTCACTGTTTACTCTTCTCTCAAACAGTCACCCAAGGGCAAAAATATGACTGTCAAGTGACAAGAGAAGTCTGTCAAAACCAAGGAGATGTTTTTCTTGCTCAGCAAGGACAACTACATTGAATTTTTAGAAAGCATTCTTGAGAAGCATGGTCAGACTCAGTACAAAGTTTCTAGTAAGCAATAGTTCTCATTCAAATTCACAATGCCAAAGATAAAAGAGTATGAGTGTTTCCTGTTATACTGCAAGTTGTTTGGCTCACAAATCTTTGTAGCCAGCGTGCGAGTGAGGCAATGGATGTCTGTTAAGAACAGAACTCTGAGGGGTAACTCTGGAACTCTGGAGTTCGCACAGGACTTCGGCTTCACCATATGTGGTGCACCCTGTCACAAGTCCGGGTGTCCTGAATTTACGAAGGGTCAGGCAAAGAATCAAAGGGGACCTTGTTGCAAGCAACAGAGGTCAGCGGAGGGGTCAGAGGAAAGCCGTCAAGGCTCAAGCGGAGGGTCAGAGAAGACGGGGAGTGTCTTAGTCAATATTCAAACTGAGGTATCTACAACATGATACAGAGTCTTATATACGGAGGGGGGGCACTGGTACGAGGACCAGTAACTTGGAGCTGGAGGCAGAGTAGTACAATAGAGCTGTGCTCCAGGGTCAGAGGGGCTATGAAGAGAGACGGGCGGTGTACAAGGTAAGCAAAGAATGGAACGTAAGTAGGAATTACTAAGTACAAGGTCTGGAGGATCTAGGGTACACACTCATCAAGAATGCACCGGAGTTTGAGGAAACGGGGCCGGAGTTGGATCCGGAGTTAGGAGTTGCGTAAGATATGACAATGTCGACAATGAGTCAGATTACAAGGAGATGGTCCAAAAGATTTGTGATACTACCAGTGATGGTGTGGCAACAAAGATTTTAGTTGATATGAGGCACATTGAGAAGCTCCATCAGGCTTGAATATGCCCCCCAACATTCCCTCATTCAATACTGCCAACAAGGCATTAACATGCATCTCTTCATTTCACTCACAGCTGCAGAGGAAACAACCTTTTGGATAATGCAAAGACACTGGAGTGTCCAAAGAAGATTTGAAAGCATGGCAAACTTATGATGCTTGACCCAAAGTTCATGCTAGAGTTCATCAAGGTAAATAGTATTGTGATGCTGAATAACAGTGGAGATGAAAGCAACATCAGCTGAGCTAAGGAGTCGATGGCACCCAGTCAAGCAGGAATATTTGTTTGGATTGGTAGTAGTGCCATATTTTGAGTACAAAGAGAGTGTCCTGTAAATGAGTAATTTCCAGATGCCTAATATATAACAAATGTCATTGACACTATGGTCCTCACTATACAAGAGCAGGATTTGGGCTTTGATGCTAGGAGACATGGTATAGTAGGGCGCTGGCATGGCAATGTGGTGCAAAACAAACTGGCAGCTTACTCAGCTGCATGGGCCAGGTATACAACAGACTAGCAGCAGTGGGAGACAGGCAGAGGGGGAGGGCAAATAAATACAAATAAGTACAAATGAGTACACATGCATAGTCATTGTCTGTCTTATTGGTGAGACAAACAGTGAGCAAAAGAGCAAGCTCCAGCACCCTCTTTCTGAATCACATCACAAAATATATTTAGACACCTACTACAACACCTGTATTTGTGTTGGGTGCAGGTAAAATGCAAACCCACAGTGAGGATACAGGTAATGGTTTGGGTGTCCAATGTCTGTACCCATACCCATACCTATGGGACACCCACACTCTGGACACGTGCAGGTTTACCTAACCTATGCCATTGCCTAGCTGCACCTGGGGTCTTTGCCCAGCTGTGTCCGAGGTGCAACTTTTCAAAATGCATTTTCCACAGAGATTTGCAAAGCGCTGTAAATAAGCTTGGTAAGTTGAAATAAGTTACAATAAGCTCAAATAAGCTCAAATAAGTTCACAAAGACATTTGTTAATTTAGAGCCAGAACGGTTCGACTACTTGAAAAGTAGCTGAGAGTGTCCATGTTTGTCCTGCGACAATCTTGTTCGGCTTCATAGCTGGCGGAGAAAACAGAGATTGAACTAACCAAACCTTGCTTTTGCTCACTATGTATAAACTATGCCAGCTTAACCTTCACAGGCTGATTATCTGGACAATCAGTCAGATCCACATCGAGACTACATTCATCACCAGTTACTTGAAGTCATCCAGGTACTCGAACAATTCTCACGACTCATGGCTGATTACTTCCAGCAACCCAGCAATGAGATTGTCAACAATAACACAAAGCAGGTTAGGTGGACAGCCCTGGAAGAAACTGCACTCGTCCAATATCTACTTGTGCACAAGGCAGAGCGAGGCAATGGAAATTTCAAAGACACTACCCTCCATGCTGCACTTCAACATATCAAAGGCCTTTGTGTCATTGGGAAGGAAAAGGACCTCAAAAGCATGCAAAATAAATGGAGTGGTGTAAGTTTCTTCTGTAGCATACCTGTATGCAGGGCTGATACATCTACAGCTCAAGGCCACCTTCTCAGCCATCATGGCTTATCACAAACTGTCAGGTGTACATTGGGACAATATCAATGGTGTGAATATTCAAGGAGAAGCGGCGATATCAATGTTTGAAGAGTATATTTCACACAAGGTATGTTATTCCACATATCACGTGGTATAATGGAACATCCAATTCATTGCAGACAAATAAACATATGAAACACTTCCAGAACCAAGGTTGGCCATTCCTGGAGATAATGGAGGAAATTTATTCAAACGCTAGCACTGCCAGTCACTTCATATTCCACCCAGCCATCACAGATCAGGGCTCTGTCACCTTAACTCCCACCATCAGTCCCATTGTCATTGGCACTAGTGGACGAAATGATGAGGTCATCAATGACAACAGCCAGGATGGCAACAGTAGTGTGTCTGTTACCACAGCTGTTGCTGGCCCTCCCAGTACCATCTATTCTATCAGTAGCACTGCTGTTAACACCACATTCTCTCCTGATTCCATGGATGTCTCTCCAGCATCTCCAGCCTCCTCATCTGCCATCTCCACCCCTATCACCTCTCTTTCGGAGAGAAACAAATGTCCATTTTCAGTACTATCCCCAGATGAATCTGGCCTATCACAGGGTCCATTACTACTGTTCTCTCCAGGCACTTGGACCTCCTCCTACTCAGCCCCTCCCCCCCATCTCATCACTCTTTCAAGCACAGTCAGGTTACTACCAAGGAAGAAAAGTCAATGCTGGACATTGTTGCCATGAATATGGTTAACAATTCCATCCACAACCTTTCTGACTTGATTTCGACTGGCTTCATTGACAAACTCTCTGTAATCGGGACCACCAGTGAGGAACTCTACAAGATTCCTGGCCTCTCAACCAATGAGATTGTGGATATCAGGGAGTACTTCTCAGAGAATGAATGTAAGGCATCTTTCTGGCTTGCTCTCCAAGCTAAAGAGCACATCGTGTACATCAATAAAATCTGCGCAAAACTCAAGTGTGTGGCAGGGTTGAGCAGTGAGGTAGGGCCCAGTGGTGAGGCATAGACTGTGACTGCATTGTAATACATCATTTGTTGTACTGTTTGTTGTACTGTTTGTTGTATCATTTGATGTATGCAATCGGATTTTCTGCACTGACCAGTGTGATTGTAAAACTACTAAGATGCTACAAGAATACATCACTCTACTGAAACATCGCTCTCAAATTCCTCATCCTGACTGCATTGCGCTAATATATTTTGATAACTGTCCCACATGGCCTGAGCAATAGAATCCCGCCATTGCCGGGCCATGTAATCATCCATCGTGTGACCATCAGACCCACCTGCATCCTCCTGCCTGTTGTCAGACATGTGTGGGATGCCATCATCTGACTCCTCCTCATCTTCCTCTGCTGACTCCTCATTGTCATCAGTATTGTGAGAATGAATGAAATTATGGATGGCACACAGTGCTGCTGGAATCTTAACTTGAATATCCATCGAGAATTTGGTTGGAAGTAGTAAAATATGGAAGTGCCATTTGAGGACTCCAAAGATTCTTTCGATAACGTTCCTGGCTAAAGTGTGACGCAAGTTGAAAAGTTCTTCCCTGTTCAATAGGCTGGAAATGGCTGTCAGGGATGATTAACAGGATGCAAAGGACATACCGGATGCTTGCACAACCCCATTTAGCCAGGTGGTATCACACACTGTGGCATGGAACAAGGAGTTGGGGCAGGAGTGGATAGTCTGCATCTGCAAGCAAAAATTTACCAGGAGTGATATATAGATCATTTGAGATCGCATCATTGTAGATATGAGCGTCAGTGGCTGATCCTTTCCACCCCAGAAGGGCATAGGTGAAGTTGAGGTCGAAGTCACATATGAAGAGGCCATTCTGTGATACAAAGCCCTTGTGATTTCGGAAGCTGGAGCATAGACAGCTGGGAGGGGTGATGGGAATGTGACTACCATCAATGGCACCAATAGCATCATGGAAATAGGGGAAAAACTTGGGGTTGTGCTGAATCTTTGAAGAGACTTTCTTGCCAGATGGAAAGCTGACGTATTTCATATAGAATGGTAGGCTATAAAAGACATTGACCATTTTCTTAAAATATCTACTGTTTATTAGAATAAAATGACAGTGTATTAACTGAGTACACACCGGGTGATCGTGTCATTTGAACATTGAAAATGCTCACCAACATGCTGAACTGTGAGACCTGTGACCAACATGTATAGAGCGATTGTGACTTGCTCTTCCAATGTGACATGCCTTGAGTTGTGATGTCCTGTGTCACATAGCTCTTCAAGAAGAGCAAGGAAGGTTTCTTTCTGTACCCCCAGCTCACAACAGATATGCTCTGGATGGCCATGGAGAAGCTCTTTGACCCACTGGTGCCCAGATAGAA
>JBBPMH010000631.1:0-20190 GCA_038090235.1 Pulveroboletus ravenelii
TCAACTATTTCATTGATGTCAAGGTTAGTCGTTTTTAGTGCTACAACGTCCACTTATTCCCGTGCATTTGCAGAAAGCTCGCGATCCTCGGTATGCCGCCCTCTTAGATGCACAACCGAAGCAGCGGGTAAGAAGTCACAAGAAAGCCACGTATGTATCGCCTTCTCGTCTCACATACTACATGCTCAGCATCATCCAGAGACCAGAGTGCTCATCACAGGAAGTCAGAGAAGGAAGAAGATAAGGAATTGCTCAAAGACAGAGAACTCGCTGCTGAAGGAGATGACCAGCCCTACGTTTTTGAGGAATCACCTAGTTGTCCATTCCTTCTTGTACACCGTCAGGTGTCTACTCACTCCCGCACAGTTATCCATGGCACTATGAGAGCGTACCAACTATAGGGGTTGAATTGGTTGGTCTCGTTATATCACAATGGTCTCAACGGCATTCTTGCGGACGAAATGGTGCGTGTTCACTAGTAAACACCTCACAATTACTCAACCAAACATAAAGGGTCTCGGTAAAATGCTGCAAACTGTCTCATTTCTCTCATATCTCAGACACTATTGTGCTGTCCGTGGACTTCATCTGATAGTCATACCCAAGTCTACACTCCAGAGCTGGGCTCGGGAGTTCGAACGATGGACGCCGGACGTGAACGTCGTGGTTCTGACTGGTAGCAAAGAGGAGCATGCTGAGTTGATCGCCAATCGACTTATTTCGCAAGATTTTGATGTTTGTGTCACCTCGTACGAGATCTGTCTCATAGAGAAGTCGGCGCTGAAGAAGTTCTCATTCGAATACATTGTAATCGATGAAGCTCACTGCATCAAGAATGTGGACTCGATTCTTGCCCAGATCGTTCGCGCCTTCATGTCTCAAGGTCGCCTACTGATCACAGGTACACCCCTTCAGAATAACTTGAAAGGATTGTTTGCCCTCCTCAATTTTATTTGCCCCGAGATATTTTCCGACTACTCCGATCTCGACGCTTTTCTTCACAAAGATGATGCTGGTGCAGATGGTGAGGAGGAGAAGAGTAAGAAGGTTGTGGAAGCATTGCACAAAATATTGTGCCCCTTCCTTCTACGTCGTGTCAAGTCCGACGTGGAGAAAAACCTTCTCCCAAGTAAGTTGTCCTTACCTCTCACTTTTTCATGATTAACTGTGATTTCAGAGAAGGAAATAAATATATATGTCGGCCTCACTGAGATGCAGTGAAAGTGGTATCGTTCTGTCTTGGAAAGGACATAGATGCTGTCAATGGTTTGTTCTGCTTTCCGCATTGAATAATTTGATATAAAGCCTTCCAAAAGGATTGACAGGTAAGAAAGAAGGAAAAACTCGGCTCATGAACATGGTTATGCAGGTACGTGTCATAGCTGGTGTTAAGTACCATATCTCACACCATACCAGCTCCAGAAGGTGACATGTCACCCCTACCTGTTCGACGGCGCAGTCAGTCCTTCCTTTTGTATGAGTTGGGAATCTCCCTTAGTTTTTCTTATGTGGTCAGGAGCTGGGTCCACCGTACACCACGGACGAACATCTTACAGAGAACTGCGGAAAGATGATCATACTAGACAAACTGCTCCAGTCCTTGAAGGCCAAAGGATCAAGGGTATTAATATTCAGTCAGATGAGCCGCGTTTTGGACATTCTAGAAGACTACTGCCTCTTTCGCGGATTCAGTATGTGCCTGTACTCTTTTAAATACTCGTAACCTTTTTACATGGCTGCTCCTCCCCAGGGTACTGCTGTATCGACAGTAGCACAGCGCATGACGACCGGATCGTCACCATCGACGAGTACAATAAACCAGATAGCGAAAAGTTTATTTTTTTGCTGACCACCCGTGCTGGAGGGCTTGGCATCAACTTGACGAGTGCCGATATTGTCATTCTCTATCATAGTGATTGGTGAGATTATTGGTCGATGATAAAGTGGACACGGATCATGCTCATCACGAGCTTAGGAACCCGCAGGCTGACTTGCAAGCTATGGACCGTGCCCATTGCATTGGACAGATGAAGCAAGTGTATGTATTCTGCTTCATCACGGAGGGTAGTGTCAAGGAGCATATGCTCGAGCGTGCTGCGCAAAAGCTTCGTCTCGACCAGCTTGTGATTCAGCAGGGTAGACAGCAACAGTCTAAGGGCAAGTATCATTACCCTTCGATTCGTATGGTGCTAATTTCATGTGCCCTGTAACCCAGCTGCGAGCAAGGACGAGCTCCTTGACATGATTACCCACGGCGCTGAGAAGATTATCAGCTCTTCCGACGAGTAAGCATGCATCCTGCCTGCTGGCAATATCATTTAAGATCCCTCATTTCCAGCATTCTCATAAATGACGATATCGAAGCTATCATTCAGCGCGGTGAAGAGCATACTGCAGAGCTTAACAGCAAATATGAAGGTCTCAACCTCGAAGACCTCAGTAACTTCAAGTCCGATAGTTCGCTGCAGCACTGGGAAGGCGAGGACTTCCGCAGTGGACGTAAAACGCTCAACCTGAATATGCTTTCACTGTCGAAGCGAGAGAGGAAGATGAATTATTCGGTGGATAGCTATTTCAAGGATACACTACGTGCTGGACCATCAAAGACGGAGAAAGCACCGAAGATGCCACATGTGCCGAAGCAAATACAGATGTGAGTTCACTGTAGGGTTACCGCATGAACCATCCTGTTCTGATTGTATCGTGACTTGCCTCGCAGTCAGGATTTCCAGTTTTTGACCCAGCCCTAGCCCAACTTCAGGAAAGAGAACTGGCCGTGTTCAAGGTATCTGCAGTGATCACACGTGGCGTGTTCGAATTGATTGAACACCACTACAGCGCCTGAATGGTATTGCTGCAACTACGAGGGATCCCCAAGGGCCTGAAGACACGCCAGAGAAACTCGAGGCGGAGCGGGCTGCAGCACAAGAGCTCATTGATACAGGTAAAACTACACATGATTTACAGCCCATGGATAACGCTAACATGTACTGCGCCCCACAGCTGAACCACTTACCGAGGAATAGCAAGCGTTAAAGGAACAATATACGGAGGCCGGGTTCCACGACTGGAGTCGAAGAGACTTTCAACAGTTCGTTCGTGCGTTGGAGAACTATGGGTGGTTTGTTAATCTCTCACGCCCCATTGTATGATCTAACGCTGGCCTTCATTTCGTTGTTTAGGACAGATGACTACGACCTGCTCACTTCCGAGATCCAGGATAAGGACGCAAAGGCGGTAAAATGGTATTACAGCTACTTCAAGAAACATTGGAAAGAACTCGCTGAACACCCTCGTATCACCGCTCGCATTGCCGAAGGCAAAGCCAAACGCAACAAGCGGTCCAATCTCGAATATCTCCTTGCCAAAAAGATCAGTTCTGTCAAGCACCCGATGCAGGAACTCGAACTTAACTATCCCATGACCAAGGGGAAGGTTTACTCCGAGGAAGAAGATCGGTACTTGCTCTGTCGATTAAACCATTACGGAATGCGTGTGGAGGACGTGTACGAGCGCATGAAACGGGATATTTCCGAATTTCCGGTCTTCCGATTCGACTGGTTTTTCAAAAGCCGGTTGACGCAAGAATTGCAGCGGAGATGCAATACGTTGTTGGGGATGATCGAAAAGGAGGCAGAGACTCTGGCACAGCAGGAGGGGAAGTCGAGGGGGCGGGGAAAGGTGGGTCTCTTGTTCTGTCCGTCCTGAGGGGTATTCAGGTGTTTGGTCGCGTTCGTAGAAACGGGGATTGGAAGACGTGCAAAAGGAAGACGAAATCAAGGAATCGAGATCACCCACACCTGTTGTCCCTGTGCCGAAAAAGTCGCACAAGAAGAAAAAGACATAGAGTTTTGCGGACGTGGCTTGTGTGCATACACTTCTTCCTTCCGTTATATTACCCCGCATACATCTATATAGTACTAGTTTACCTGTCAGGATGCAGAGTCTACCGTGCCGCAAGCTATCTGTGTAGGCAGGCTCTTTTTATGACACTGACCATGGATTTGTGTACGTACATCATGGAAATTATTCCTGGCGAAGTATGGCCAGGCTGGTGCTTGAACGGTCGAATGACAGGGTGATTTCGCTGTACCACCGATCTGGGCTGAGACCAACATTAATTTGAGTCCACAGCAAGCCTCTAAGAAGTGTATGCACTTTCGAGCGTAACTCAACGTCATGATTCGGACCAACGTCGTTGGAGCATGGCCGATCTACAATGGAATACGACCCGCTTGGTCCCTCACATAGGGGCCCAGACTAGTATCGGCGCACGCACGTGTCTTACTCAAAGCTAGGAGTAGTGATAGGCGGCAAGGCTCGGCCTCAAGCTCAAGCCCAAGCGCTCAAGTCCCCAGCTGAGTTGAGTCGAGCCGAGCCCACTTTACCAAGGTCCTGACTTCCATAGGAAATGAAAAGAAATTATCCACTTTGTACAATCCCTGGATCATGGGGACCCTCTGCAGCGCATCCTCTACATACCGACTAGACGTACTTCTTCCCTTCTGTCTCCACCACGACCCACGCCCTGCCCATCACCAACGCATTCACGATTGGGACTAGGTGCTCCGCAAATGCGCCCTGTCATACCTGTTCCGAGGCCGATCGAGATGAGTCGTCTCTGCGCCAAACGACGCAGAGTGAACGCACATGGAAATGCGTGTAGTAGCGGCCCAAGTAGCAGATCATTTAGGCCGGCTGGTGCGCCAGTCGCGATGGACTGGGGCACATTGAGGTGGCTCGGCGCTGTGTGCATTCGGTTACGGCGGGACGGCTTTGGGGAAAAGTGAGAAGGAAGTGGGGGATGAGGCACTCGCAGACCAGGTACGTCTGACGATATCTCGAGTGGCTCTAGCACGTCACTCACATCTACTCCGTTGCCCTCGCCATCACCATTCGTCGCCATCACCTCTCCCATCCCTGTCAAGACATTCCTTTCAAGCCCCAATGTCGCCTGCGTGCCCAGTCCTAGAACGTCATGTACCAGCTTCCGCCAAATGAACCTCATGTTCGCATGTGTCCCCTCTTGATATCAATTATCCCCTACACGCACATACCTTCCCGATCCTCTCGGAAGCGGGCATTAGTGCTGCATTTGTGAACACCATGCGGCGTCTCACCTCTTCCTGTTACCTGCCGTTTCTCGGCTTTTCGGAGTCGGAGTCAGTAGGAACCAAAGAGCGTTCCGAGCTAAATAAACCACTGGGGCACAGCAGCAAGCATGTTGATGGCGATGGTGTGGAGGGACTTGCTGCCCTCCCACGCAGGCGCGAATGTATCCACAAATTGGTACTCGTATGACTCGGTGTCGGCGAGGAAGGGTGTATCGTTGGGTCCAACGCCCGACCATTCCTCTAGCCATGCTGCAGTCCCGTTCGATGCGCAGACAAGTTTCTGCCGGGCCTCGATCAGTCCCAAATCCACCAGCCACACCCATGGGACGAGCGTATACGCTATATAATCCACACACACATCCGGCTGTAGTACGTCCGCCGGGATATGCGCACAATGACTTCTCCCCCACTGCTTACCGCTGAGCTGGAGCATCCGGACTAGTGTGCTTGAACGGACGTAGCGCAGCGTTTTGGGGCCGAGGCGGGCGGGTGGAGCGAGGGTGCGGTTGAGTAAACAGACGAGTGTGATGGCGCTTTCGAGCGCGATGCGTTGGTTGTGGAAACCGCCGTGGGGAAAGTAGGCCAGGTACCTAGCGGTGAGATCAGCGCGAAGGGCCTCGAGGCGTGCCTCGGGCTCGTCGAGGCTGTCGAGGGTGATATCGAGTTGGCATACTGTATTCGGGTCTTGATATGATGCGTGCAGAGCTGTCAAGCTTCAAGGGTGGGTTAGGCCCCTCTGACGCGGTACTTGCTGGGACGCTGTTGACTACACAGACAAAAGTGGATCAGCGAGAGCGAGGAACACGCACGGACGGATATAGCGATGACGTCGGCAGCAGTGCACATGGCTATAATGAAGGCGGGACCCGGGGCGGGAGTTAGTTATGATACATGATGGGCGTGTGCGGTATGCGGCTCTCTCGACCTCTGATGCTGGCACGGACTGCGGTGTGGTAGGCACGAGTGGACCGACTTTTGGTTTATGGAGTTTGCATTTGTGTCTGGGTTTGCGTTTGTGTTGGAATTCTGAGTAGCCCTGGGAATGAACACGTCCAGTTTATTTTTCGAGCAACTTTGCCTCCTGGTCTTGCTGAATCTCGTCTGCGGGGAATATATCGCGCAATTGCTGTACGATCTCTGGAAGAGACGTGCCAAAGGTCAACCTTGCGACTCGTCCCTGCTCCGAAGTTGTTCGCGGATTAAATAGGACGAAAAGGTCTTGTGCAGAAGTTTGCAGCCGTAAGCACACGATGACAGTTGGATAGCGGGTGATGAGGATGGCAGCCGATGAACCGAGGGTGCGTTGGTTTCTGACGTCTCATCAGCCCAGGGAACGGGAGGAAAGCCACGCAGGCTACACACCCCAACAGTCTTGCGATGTGATCAGGGCTTAGTGAGTCGTAATCCGTGGCCACTAGTCTGAACGGCACATCAGATAGAGGGATGCGATACACATCTTCGACTTCCAAGTGAGCATCACTACTCCATTCGCGACAGATACTGAGGGCATCCTGGATACCAGAATATAATGGGTGGATGAATCCTACGAACGGCCCTCGAGGATAGCGACGCGGTGTTTTTGGATAAGAGAGGAGTACCTCTCTCGGCCGCAAAAGCAAGTCTTGCAAAGTTAAGTGCCGAAAGAACATCGGCGGTGACATCCTTGTCGGGACCAATGGCCACATTGCCGAAGGAGAGGATACAGGTCTTCCCTTCCAAGATGTCCGAGATGAACTTGTGTACCTCCATCCGTCAATAATACGGTCGAGTACAACCAAGAGGTCGAGGGTTCAAAGTCTGACGGTTTGGGAAAGAGAGCCAGTGGCGGTTTGTGATGATCAGGATCAGTCATTGCCATCGCTGATTGCTGAGATCTGAGATGGGAGCTTGGGTATTCGTTAACATTTATGAAACGTTGTCCGAGTCGTACCTAGTGGTCAGCGTGAAAGATTTTAACTTCGGCTCGGCTACTAGTGTACTTTTTCTTCCTTTCCCAATCGCGATGGCTACGGCCCTCATACCATAATCTGGTACACCCTCATGACCTCCGAGATCCAAGCCTTATTTAACGGGTCGAACCTGTTTCCCTGCACTCCCGGCCCGCCTCCTCCATACAACTGGTCTTCGCATCATCTGCCATCTGCCAGTGAGACCCGCCGTCCCATAATGCACGTACAGCATTCAGTTGGCTACGGCCGAGTGCGCAGCCATCCTTCCTTCGTGACTCACTCACCCGAATAATTCTCAATTTTCTCTACCCCCTCCTCGCGCTCTATGGCTTTCAGAAGCTCTTCATTGCACTCGTGCACATTTTCCTCAGGTTGAGTGCTGGTGAGCCCTTCGCTTCTCATCACCTTCGTATAGATGTTTATGGACTCTGCCATCTCCCTTTCTGCCGCGTTTCTTACTCCTTGTTACATTCGGCTGGGGGGCTGGGAGACCCTGTTGTATTGGAATGTCTTTCCTCATCACGCTTCCCTCGACAATGCACCATGTCGTGATGTCAGGATGCGCCTTATCCCCACGAGAAGCTTGCTCAATTTCTCTCCCATTCTTGTTCCGTGCGCTCGCTAACTACGGTGCTTTCCCTGTCAAGGACCTGATTGGAAGGACGTCCATCTCGCCGTTTGTCCTCAGTGTGGATCCCTCTCGGGTGCTGTCTCCGATGTAAATGCAGGTCTCAATCTCGCGAATGTCAAGACGATCGTATCCTTTGGGGTGCGTGCACCACTTGGTTCGTCTTTGTGATCATCAGAGCTTTGACTAACGTTTTGTGTGTATGTAAGACTCGTTTACAGATGGCGGAAGGCACGATGGTGGGCCGCTCACGCCAGCCGTCTTGATCCATCCAAACCCATTCGCGGGAGGTCGCTCAACGAACGGAAGGATCTGGATCGAGCATATTGCAGACAGCGTCGATGCCACTCTTATGGATTACGCCGTATGCCCTATCTCACCGATAGCAGATGATCTTGTTGTCTTATTGGATTCCTTTCAAGTGGTCCGGTCCAGTGACCAACATCTCCCTGTGGCCGTCCAACCCCTACCCAAGGGACTTTATCATGCAAGGTGAGATGAAACATGCTGAGTCGTGCGCAGTCGACCGACTCCTGTCACAGTGACGACATTCCTTGAACAATCGAATCAGCTCGACCCAGACACTACGCTTTACACGGTCTTCTTTGGCATCAAGTCAGCTCCTTTTCATTGCTGACCCACTGTGATTGATGGCGACCTACACCTACAGTGACTGGCTTGATTCCTTTGGTAGGCGTGCTCAAGATTGGTTCGGGACTCTTATTCCTAAACGATCATCCATGTGTAGTCGACGGCAACCACCTTCCGCCAGCAGCCCGAGACCTGCTCGGTCAAATGGCCCTCCTCTCCCAACCTTCCACCAATGCCTGCAATTTCCTCGTTACCGACGTTTACGGCAGAGGTACCCAGGACGTCTGGGGGTAGGCCTGGCTCCAATCTGTCTTTAATGGCCTGATCGTGCTCCACACACAGAACCCTTCGATCAACGTCGCATTTGCCAAGTTTGGAACGATATGGGAAGGAGTGTTGGGTCTGAATCCTGGGTATCAGGCATTTGGGTATGTGAGTACAAGTACATGTAGCCCGGGGCCAACGACGGACGATGCTTGTACGGATCCAGACCATTACTTTGAATGGTTCTTTGGGTATGACTAGGTCTCATTTTCGTTCCTGTGTCGTGCAGCTGATACTTGACTCCCTTCCCAAAAAAAAATGACAGGCACCCATCAGCAATGATGCACAAGATCATGGCAGATTGCGTCTGGAACGTATTGGATGATTGCAGAGTGTCATGATTCATGATCTAACGAGCTCGAGTTGTAAGCCAGTTTACCAAACATCTCCTGTACGCTGTTTCCCATATTTTGTTTTGATTTCATGTTGTTGTAAAATCTTGGTATTACTATCGTACATGGATGGCTACGATGAAGGCACATGCACGAGTGACAATGAAAGAGGTTGGACCCAGGTTATGATACACGATGGGCGTATGCGGTATGCGGCTCGGTCTACTGGCGCGGACTGCGGGGCAGTAGGCAGGGATTTTTTGGTTTATGTGATGTCAACATTTGTGTTGGAATTCTGAATGCTTCGAGTGTGATGTCACTGCGTTCACTGCGTTCACTGCCTTGATGGGCCGTGGGTACGCTGCTCATCACGTGTTCGTATCATTTCACGGACGCATGTCCTCCGGTGAGCGATCATTTTGAGTTGCCGTATGCGTCGCTTGTCCCGCTATCCTTTCCCATCACATTCCCACCGCTTTGGTGGTGCTTCAGACAGTCCTTGCAGCTTCTGGACTCTTCTCGCTTGTTCATATGTCCTCCTTGTTTGCTCTCTCGACTTAGCTGGTTCGTCTCCTCGTATTGACACAAGTTGCCTTCTTGGCACTGATGGTCGCTTGCGCCATTCACCACAAGTCCGATCTCATACACACGGTATTCTAATACTCGATGACCGATATAGTACATTCACAGCGTATATTCAGAAAGCGGGAGTACTCTGCCGGGAATCTGTAGTCATTACTTTAGCTTGCCCAGTGGAATATACCTATATTCGAGTACGATCTCCTCCTGCGGCCTCCGAGCAGCGCCACATCGCCCACGTCGAAAAAGGAATAACCGGCTGTGTCCGGACACTAGTCAACTGTCTACCTTAGAAATCAGACTTGTGACTGACTCATTGTGTCATCGTGGCCACCGGTTGCACCATCGTCGGAGCTGCCCTGACCATGAATGGGTCGCCCCGTCTTGGAGTCACGAAGGATGCCAGAATGATCAACAAATGGTGCCGGTGTCTCGTTGGCTGACAAGTAAAGTTGCACAAGAATGCGCTGCACGTCCAGCAGGTAACCCTGCAGCGTGTCCAGGTACCGTCTCGTCTGAAGATGCTTGGACGACGCCACGCTGCACATACCTCAGTTGTCAGCTCAAAAACGATGCGTAGGCCTGGAAGGCTACTCGCATGCTCAATCCGTTCTCCTTTATGATGTAACCAATGCCATATCCGTCTGCAGCAACAGGACCGAATCCAAAAAGTCAGAGCGCCGGGTTTCCAAAGTTCGACATCGACAAAATGGAGGCGTTAAGCAGGTTCCAACCGGCGTCCGTGAAAATGGATGGCAATGTTGCTGCCAGGGCAGTCGTGGTGGTGCTCGGAACGGGGTCATCCGGGAGGGGATCGAGGTTCCCACTTAGCTGGCGTTGGTGGAGGCAATATAGCACATAGAGATGTCTAGTCTGAATGTAAGCGTGGCCCGTCTAACGTTGTCTCTCCCAGACTCGCCTGTCTTGCCCGAGGCCCTGACTGCACTCTTTCGTTAAAGCCACGTGACAACTGCACGCTTTGCGCAGCGCAGCAACCTTCTGCTCATTGGAAGCCTCAGAGAAGAACACCTGAAGAAACGTTTCAATGGAATAAAATGTTCGGATTGATAGTTGAAGTGAAGCTACTGACCTTTGTGAACTCTACACTCTCCGGCTGGACGGTCCGAATTGCTTCAGTCTGACCATGCAAAAACGCTTTCGTCATCGCTGGCTCGTACGTACACTCGGTCCTTCCTAAGACTGATGAGCTTAATGATCAGCCTCCATGCAATCCGACCTACCGTAAAGACCAAAGTATGCCGCCTGGAACGCCATTTGAACGAATGCATCCAGGCTAAATCCATGGCTAGTGATAAAGTTCTTGCCGTACCCTCTGAATTCCAAAGCTTGGCAATTGTTCTGACAGATCAAGTCGCTCAGTCTCATCTCCGCGAATCGAATTTCGACATGAATCTGAGGTGTAAGTGTCCAAACGAGTTTCGCAGGGCTTGTATCATACTTGTCCAAGGTAGAAGTGGCGTTGTCGGAAGATTCAGGGTCGTGTCTTCCTGGATTCACCTTGGGTGGCTTGTAAGACTTTGCATGTGGGGAGAGCTGGGCGTGGAAGAGTGTAGGGGCTGAGGGGCTGATGGAGCGTGCTAGGAGCATGAGGCCCTCTGTAAACACATCGGCCGCGAATCTGGTATGATTTGGGATGTTCGTGGGCAAGAGAAGAAAAGGCTCGAATCAAGTATATATCTGAGTACTGTGTGACCGTCAACGCCAGTATGCTCGAAGTTGATTCCGGCTGCACCATCCGCGCAAACGATGATTTGGAGCTGTACTCCCCACAATCCCGGGTCAGTCCACCAGACTAAAGTAGTACACGAGCCCAAACCTTGTCGTACCACCTGTTGGTACATGTACCCACTTGGACACCCTCTCGGAGATTGTACGTTCCACATAAGAAATTGGAGCAAAGCGCGGCCAAGTCTTCTCCATTCGCGCTTCCGAGGTTGTTGCGCTGGTTCTCGAGACCTTCATGGGCAGGTGCAGCGTCGTCGAGACAGACAACAAACAATGCTTCGTCGATAAGTTTCAAGCAATCAGCATTCGTTCGATCTTCCACAAGCGCCTGACGCAACCGAGACCACGTCTTTCGGTTTTCAGTAGTAAGTACTCCGATGGAGGCACGGGCAACCTAGACATCGTTCGAAACGGCAGAGTATGAGTTGATATTGGACGAACCTCCATGATAGGGGTCTTGTCTGCATCCTGCACGATGGCTTGCAAGTTGCGCAATACCTCACGCTCGGTCAACAGAGGTCGATGATTGTCATCGAGCACATCGAACCAGTCTGAGCGGGGCGAATTGTTCAAGCCACTGACGAAGATGAGAAACAAATAGTATACGTACAGAATTGCCCTCGTCTGAGAACGACGATATGGTGAGTAGTCTCATTCATAACCATCTTACATCCCCTCTATGTTCGTGCGCTTAGTAGCCGTCCGTGAAGGATTGACAGAAACCCACACCTGTGTCGGGATCCGCGCGGTGCCGAATAATCTTGTATACTGATCCATGTCGAGTGTGCGTCCACGAACGGAATCAGGGTCGAGCAATCCAGTACGGAGGTCATGTATGAAGCCAAGCGAAGAGACAATGAGAGTAGCAGCGCGGGGCAACTGGGATCCTCGATCGGGGGTGGGATCGTTCCTTGGAAGGTGAGTTGAGATCAACAGACGATGGCCGGGAAAGAGAGGCGTACTCGAGCACGAAGAATGGATTGAGAGCGAGTATCACGGGATCGCTGTGTGACAAGTAACTCTCGTACCTAAGTTTTGCGCATCAAGGGTTCGTAAACAAGATAGCACAGGAGGGACCGGAAGTGTCGATATCGCTCACCAAAAGTCCTCGATGTAGCTATGCAACCAAAGGGATATCAGCGACATTAGTACCACCTCTAGACATCATGACACAGGGGACACACCTTGCTCGCCCCGAGGCCCACTGCTTGAGATGCTCCTGAAGAGCAGGACCTTCTCCTTGGAGGAAGGCTTCAACGGCACGAGTTGTGGTGGCATGTTCTTCATCGTCTTGCAAGCCATGGAGGGCGGTCAGATATCGCTTACATGTGTCCTCGAGAGGGGGAATGGGTAGCTTTGGGAGGGCATCTTGATTCGCAAAGGTGTGGCCAGGGGTCGGGGCATGGTGATGAAAATTTGTGGAGGTCATGGAGAGAGAGAGAGATAGCCTGGTATTGTCTCTCTGCCATGGCTACTTATAATGATGAAGCAGTAACTCGCCACTGGGTGCTACAATCGGAAGTGCGGAGATAACGCGAAATGGTCCATGTGATGTAGCAAGGTTAACCCTGCAGAGTAGTCCCCCGAAAAAAGTTCACCATGACGGTGTACAAGGATGCACGATGTACGCAGGTCCAACCAATCATCCGCTCTGCACAATCCCCCAACTATGCGACACCCCCCACAGCACGTTCTCTACACACCGACTAAACGTGCTCCCTTCCGTCCCCACTACAGCCCACGTCCCGCCCATCACCAACGCATCCACGATCGGGGCCAGGTGCTCCCCCAAACCCACCCCGTCATACCCGTTCCGAAGCTGACCGAGATGGATCGTCTCTGCGCCAAACGACGCCAGAGTGAACGTGCATAGAAATGCGCGTAGCAGCGGCGCGAGTAACAGATCATCTAGGCCACCTGGTGCATCCATTGCGATGAATAGGGGCACATTGAGGCGGCGGAGGCTCGGTGCTGCATGCATTCGATTACGGCAGAGCGGCTTCGGGGAAGGAATGGCAGGAGGAGGAGGAAGTGGGATGAGGCACTCAAAGACTGGGTATGTCTGGCGATATCTCAAGTGGCTCTAGTATGTCACTCACACCTACCCTATCGTCCTTGCTGTCGTCATTCATCGCCATCATCTCTCCCATCTTCGTCAAAACATTCCTTTCAAGCCCCGATATCGCCTCCGTGTCCAGTCCTAGAATATCATGCACCAGCTTCCGCTAAATGAGCCTCGCGTTCGCACGTGCCTCCTCTTGATATCGACCGTCCCTTACACGCACATACGTTCCCCCAAGTACTTTTCCGATCCTCTCGGAAGTGAGCGTTAACGTCGCATTTGCGAACACCATGTGGCGTCTCACCTCTTCCTTTATCTGCCGGTTCTCGATCTTTCGGAGCTGGAGTCGTGAGGAACCAAAGAGCGTTTCAAACCAGATTGGTGTGAAGGAACTTGATCCCTCCTGCGCAGCACAGGCGTGTATCTACAAACTGGTACTCGTATGGCTCAGTGTCGGGGAGGAAGAGTCTCGTTGGTTCCAAGGCTCGGCCATTCTTCTATCCATGCCGCAGTCCAATTCGAAGCGCGGACGAGTGCTTGCCAGGCCCTGATCAATCCCAAATCCACCGGCCACACCTACGGACGAGCATATACGCCATATCACACTCATCCGGCCGTGGCACGTCCATCGGGATACGCGCACGATTGATTCTCCTTTACTGCTTATCGCTGAGCCGGAGCACCCGGGCAAGTGTACCCGAAGTATGATAGCGTTTTCGGGCACGATGCGCCGATTGTGGAAGCCGGCCGCTGTGGGGGAAAGTAGGCGAGGTGCCTGGTAGTGAGGTCGACGTAAAGGGCCTCTAGGCTGTCGAGTTGGCGTGCCGCATCCAGGTCCTGATATGATGTGTGCAGAGCCGTCAAAGGTGGGTCAGGCTCCTCTGACGCGGTATGCTGGGACGCTGTTGACTACACAGACAATGGATCAGCGAGAGCGAAGAGGAACACGCACAGACGAGTGATGACGTCGGCGGCAGTGTGGGACATGGCTATGGTGAAGGCACATGCGCGAGTGACAACGGAAGAGGTTGGACCCAGGGCAAGAGTTGGTTATGATACACGATCATCGGGCGTGTGCGGCATGCGGGGCAGTAAGCACGGACTTTTTGGTTTATGTGATGTCAACACGAGTGCATTTGCGTGTTTGCGTTTGTGTTGGAATTCTGAATGCTTCGAGTGTGATGTCACTGCGTTCACTACCTCGACAGGCCACTCAAGTACTCATCCATCATTTCACGGACTCGTGTCCTCTCCAGTGAGCGACTCGTTTTGTGTTGTTGTATGCGCCGCTTGTTCCGCTATTTTCCGCCTCGTTTCCCATCACGTTCACCTCGGTCCCCACCGCTTTAGTGGTGCTCCGTACAGCCCTCGCAACTTCCAGACTCTTCTCGCTTGTCCATATGTCCTCCTCCCTCGACTTAGCTGGTCCATCTCCTCGTACTGACACCAGTCACCTTCTTGGCACTGATGGTCTGATGCGATGGTTCGCAGGGTTCATCTCGAACCCCCCCCACAGGTAAGTACTCTCATCTCTGCTTTATTCGATTGGTCATGATCGTTGCCTGACGCATTCCACACTGGCTTAGGCGTCTTCATCACCATTAGACGCTTTCTATCCATCCATCTCGATGTGGCGACATTTGAAGCTCACCCACATGTTCCACTCCCCTCGAGTTCAATGTTACTCGTCTTGGTGCATGGGCAGCCGGGCTCATAGGATGGTTCGGATGGTTCAAGTAGGGTTTCTTCACCTATCGCACTCAACGAGAACCAACGGTCGAGGGGACAGAAGGAGAAGCAGCCAAGAATGGTACGCAATACCTCTTGACGGGATTGAGCCTCTTCATCACACACGAACCCTGTCTCATGTGTACCATGGCATTGCTCCATTCCTGCGTCAAAGAGGTATTCTATCTCGTCCCCACGCCCCAAACAGGCGGCTGCGGTGGTATCACATGTATTCCTTCCCTCAAAGGTGTCAACCACAGGTTTAGCATCGCCATCTGGAAAGAGAATCCCGGCGACTGGCCAGGCCCACTGGATGCAGAGATCGATGTTTGAAAGAGCGAGCCATATTGTTACATTCGCGACTGAACTTTAGATACACATTCCGAGTCGCTAGCTCCCGAGAGCAAATACACCGTGCCAAAGAGAAAAAAAAGGAGTGTCTATTTGAGGGGTTCCGTCGCCACCCCGTATTCATACGCGCCAACAACGCACTTGATGTACCGCTTAGAGATGGGAAATAGACCCTAGCTGCATTGTCGGGGATTGCCACATTTTATTGCAAATGAGCCGCAGCAGGTCCTCATTAAGGATAGGGCGGAGATGAGGATTCGTGTCCCATCCCTGAGCGAGTGTCCACAAGAAAAAGATTGTGAGTCGCAACTCCTCCGCACAATCTACCCGCTCTCGCTCACCTCTTTTTGCACCTACCGGATGACAGCCAATGCGACGCTTGCGCTGAGATCCGGATACGAGCCAGGCACAGGTAAACGAGTCCTACGGCGCATTCCTCAGCATCCAAGGACGAGCGATGGCTGCTTGCTTGACTATGCTATCCGAAATGTGATGCACTTTGGCGAGGATCATGCCAAAGCCGATGCCGGGGAAGATGTACATGTTGTTGCCCTGGCCGGGTTCGTATCGCACCCTGTCACGCGTGACGGGACCGTAGGGACTACCGGACGCATAGATGACCTTGCCGTCGGTCCTGGAAGAGGTGTTGAGTGAAATGCTTAAAATCAACCAGGTGCAGCTGCCTACCACGCTATGGTGTCTCGGTAGTCGAGTTTGCTGAGGTGGACCAGGTTGGAGAGGGGGAAGATGATGGGTCGCGCACTGAGAGCGGACATAGCCTTGACAACATCCTCGGTGAATGCATTCTAGGACGTATGAGCACCACAAAGGGAAGCATTGAACCATATTCACCTTTACCATACTCAGACCGAGCGGCGCAGTGAGCTTGATGTAGTTGATAATGTCCACCAAGTGTGTGAGCTGTGGACCGGCATACTCTGTGCGAGCAAAATCGAGGAATCTATCAATTCTCAGTGCCGTCCATGCATGCTGTCAAACAAACCTGCCTACATGTCTTGTGTTTGTGGAGATTCTTGCGGTCAGCTGTGATGAGCCCCTTGAAGTCGACAGTCTAGGCATGAGTATGTGTCGACGTTTAGTCACTCAAGGCTGATCGCGCTCACGTAGATTCTAGACTTTGCCTTTTTGAGACTCATACCCAAGCTAGTGAAGAAGGAGAGTAACTGCTTTGCAACTCCAATTCCAGCAGGACCCACACCGAAGAAGAGTAATCTCTGGTCCGACAATGGTCTGCCTGAGGCAGCCGAAGAAAGGTGAGCAGCATTGAAGAAGCCAGACAAGACGACGGCACCTGTGCCCTGGATCTGTTTGCAGATCAACGAGAACGAAAACAAAAAAAGGTAAGAGAGGGATGTGTATCATCGTTGAAAACGCGGTATTGATGGCGATACCTGTCAAGATACCTAGATGCATTGTCCATCAAAAAGTCCTTGAATTGAACGAGCAGGATCGGGAAGACGTGTTTCATCACTTGCATGAACTCGTCCATGAACTCATCCATCTGGGCTAGAGTCAGAACGAGCATTCTTTTACATTGTCTCACCAACCTCTTGACGTGCCGGCCTGGGACGAGGAACGCCAATGTAGAGCGGATCATCAAGGTAATGCTGGGTATTAGTCCCGAGATGAAGACGGATTGGGACCTGAGACACTCGGTTTGAGCATCATAGCACCCACAAGCACCCGCAACATACGGTCGAAGCAGGCCTGATACCTGCGCCAGCAATGTAGAGATCCCTGCGTGCAGAGGTGCTGAGTCGGCAGTCGAACGACTAGCTCAGCGACACGTACAGTTTTCCGATACTAATGGGCAAGCCATTGGCACCGAGGTCACCGAGACCGAGGACGCGCGAGCCTAGGTGGGGGGGATGAGATGGCTGGCGACAAAAGGCCGGACGCGCCTACCGTCCTTGACGACGGCGATGTGACTGTCGTCGGCGTTGGGCCAAGAGGCGAGCACATCTCGGATGCGACCCTCGTCCTGGATCGAGACGTAGAGACCCTCCGGTCTGCGCCAGATGTGAGAGTAGTTGATCCACACTTCACCAACCTTTAGTGCCAGGTGTGGCAGAGATATGCTGAGGAGAGGGTCACGCAAGCACGACGGGATGACACCCTTACCGTGGGTGCGTAGAGGATAGGAACTACCTCCTGGAGGGCGCATGAGCAGGCAGTTTGGGCAAGTGAGGTGGGGTGCGCACCGGCATGTTTCCGAGCAGGATGTCGTAGAACAGATTAGGGTCACAATCCTTGAGTCCACTGAGGTAGATGTACTTCTCGAGCGGGACGGACTTGGAGCAGAGCTGTTCCAGACAGCGCTGGCGGTGGTCTGTGTGCACAAACTGAGGAGGGAGTCGAGCAGGAGACATGACACGGAACATAGGGGTAGAGTCGCCCTCGTTCCCGATCCCAATGAGTGGATCAAGTACCTGTATATACAATAGGTGAGCGGAGAGCTGGAACATGAATGAATACATGCCATGGGTCCAGTTGGGTTGAAGTGGATGGTGTAGGATTACCAGGTCGGTTTCTTCTCTGGCTCATCTGGATTCTGGTACAGGTAGCAGTGGGTGTGAGTATATGTCCTGGAAGAGACGACTCGATGCTCACCCAGCAGCAGATCTTGAACTCCATCAAGGTCGACCTCTCACTCAGACCATCTACGACCTGGCAGTGGACGAGGCAAAACTATGCAACAGAGTGTGAAGAATACGTAAGTGCACGGGAAAAAGGGTAGAGCCGGCAAGCATACCGCGCATGGCAAGCAAGAAACTGACGGGCAACAACGAGGACGGTCAGGACCTAAGCACTGAGAATCAAAGGCAAGACTGCCACTCAGAGTCCCGGGGGAAAATGCAGCGCAGCAGGTTATGGCAAAATGCCTGTTGTGGCAGGTTTCAGCGAGCAGTAAAACACGCTGGAAGAGTGCCTTGATTGTGCAAATGAATAAACCTAATCTAATGCTGTGAGGAGATGGATTGTACCTGCAGCGTCGCCAAAGGCTAAGTAAGAGCCACTGGATGACATGACAGCAGATACGCTGCCAAGCTTGAAAAAGATTGGAAGGATGGAGACAACAAAAAGAGAACAGACACGTACTCAGTAGAACTCAGAAGAGTTGGCGTTGGACACGCCAACAACGTATAGGAGGCCTTAAGCCGAGGTGACAACGAGGCTGGATACATGTTTTGGGAGCAAGTTGACAAAGGCAGGACCATCAGGAGAAGGGGATTGGTGAAAGGGGTCTCATGTTGCGCAGGTCATATACCTTGGCGGGGGGATGGGAGAACCCATGACTGCACCTACATGGGGTGAGCGAGGGAGACTTGAGAGAGGAGAGAGAGGACCTCGAGCTCCAGCCGATAGTAAAGATGTAGGTGCCAGGTGCTTGGAGATCCTAGACACCATCTACACAGGTGAGGACGACACTGCCGCCGCCCTCTCTGCATGCTGCTATGCGGGGATCGTGAGTGCAGAAGCAGCCATTGGCAGATGCACAGAGGAAGGTGGAGTGTGGGAAGTGGAAATGGACAAATGCCTGGGGGAGGATGGATCTGGTCATCGTGTTGAGCATCTCGGGGGCGGTGGTGACTGCCGTGAGGATGTTTGAGAAGGCAGGGAGACATCGCAGACACCGCCGCAGTCTAGGCACTGAGAGAAGTCAGGCAGGGTAGTGGGGCGCAGATGAGAGGGGCGCACCGGAAGTACATATCACTTTCTTTTCATGCTACCCTTGGCCCATGCACTAACACCGTGGCAGGAGTCTGAGCGCACAGACGTGGACAAAGTGGAGGGCAAGGACGGTGCCGGTGTGGTCACCAGCCCGGATGGGATCGAATGCGGGGGCACCGATGGGCTTGGTCATCGGCGGTGCTGGCCGATACATGGGTACTTCAAGGAAACGTGGTTGTGGAGGAGGGTGTCCTCATCGCGTGATCAGACTATGCCTTGTTGCCTTTTAGTAACCCGGTGGCCATATCAATCCTTCTGATGGTGAGCCGCATGTCATCCCGGTGACGCAGGAGGCTTACCCATCCAATACCACAGTACCAAAAGGGTGGGGGCGGGTACTGCTGGAGCCACCAAGAGAGAGGTTACAGACGGTATATGCAAAAGCCTGACCTTCGGAGTCGTCCACGAAGGACACTGAGCCTGTCGCACCCGAGCGAGGTGGTCACGAGCTTGCCTATCCCTTGACATGCCCGAATATCCGAAGTGAGGAACATGCAGCTTGGGAGTTGAGTTCCAGGAAAGTTCCCGTTAGAGAATTTAGAGAATATACTATGCTACAAGGACCGCAGATGTCATCCATTTTTTCAGGCCAGCAAAAAAAAAGGCACATTCAAACGCACATTGGCAAGATTCATGGGCGGTAGGTCGCCTGTCATGTTGAATTCATCCAAAAATGCCATCGGGGTAATGTCAACGGTAGCGTCCTGCTGTGAACGTTAACCTAGGCAGCAGTGGAAAAATGGAGGTGCGAGTGACCTACTTGGCAATAGTATGAAATGGACTGCTGCCAGCTGTATTGCTCAGGTTAGTAGCACTAGTGCTGCATGCCCAGTCTATAGAAAGCACGACATGCATGCTCAATTTTGCGCCCCGGAGTGCTTTAATGGAATGCTGGACAACCGCGCTCACGGCACTCTAACTATACCGGGAGGGGTCCACTTGAAATTAATTAAATTAATTCGCGCGCAGCGCGAGGAAGAAAAAAAAAATCAGAGGACGGGGCAATTGATGCACCGAGTGAAAAATGACGATA
>JBBPMH010000632.1:0-20111 GCA_038090235.1 Pulveroboletus ravenelii
AAAATGGTCCAACATTGGGACACTTATTTGAGCCACTGTATGGGTATGTGAACATGCTCTGAAAGTCGACAGTGACAGGGTCCACATCATTCTGGCTTCAGGGTGAGCATGGCATGAATGAAGAGATAGCTGGAGGAAACCATACCTTGATGTAACTAAACACAATAACACGTTCTTGAACCCTCTTACATTCCTGCAAGCACTCCTGGTCGCACTGACGCTTTTGCTCCGCACGCTCATGGACCTGTGTGATGTACTCTGTGCAAATGGGCCGTAGTTGTGAGGCATAACATGGGTTGATGGGTGGATGTGTCATGGAGGGGCATGTAGGGAGATGCTCAGCGCTGGGTTGGAGCACCGACACCATAGATGATGGACTGGGTCCTTGCAAAGGGGACCGAGAGTGACTGGATGAGGGTTGTAATGTGGGTGACAATATGCCACAGGACGTGGGGGTTGGATGTAGCGCAGGATTAATGTTGGACATTGAGACGGAAGGTTGAATTTGAGCCCCTGCAGGGGATGGACACGACAGTATGTGGTCCAGCAGCAGTGGGTGATGACCAGAAAACAGTCGGTGGGCAATGTTCGCTGTATGCCCCTCTGATGTGCAACCTCCCGCAGTGTTGCAATGCTTGCAACACATATGGCACTGACACTTGTGCCCTACTCTGGTAACAGCACACTGCGAATGACGACAACGATCCCCTGTAAGAGAATGCCCTCCATCAAGGGGAGGCAGAGACACAGGCAGTGAAGGCACTGCCTGAGGAGGGCCTGCACAAAATGTTAGAGGACCATACACTTGAACACTCGCAGACTCACCAAGGTCAAGGGTAGGTGAGGCTGTGGGGGATGTGCGTGGTGAACTCCCGAGGCCATCACCCCAACGATACAACAAGTATTACACTGGTTCAATCACATCAGCGAACATTCAAGAAATCAAAGAGGAGCGTTACCGCATAGTAGGGCCACCCAGTGTTGTGAGGATTTGTGGGCAGGACAAAGTGTAGCGCTACATCAGCGCCACATTGGCACTGGCGAGAAGGAGGATAGGGAGGGGGAATGAAGGGCATAGAGACAGAGCTATTGAATATGACATAGAGAAAAAGAACGTAGGCATGAGTAGCGCAGCTGTAAGGCCAGTTAGACTTATCTTATCAAAGGAGAGAGCAGAACGAAATCATACCTGAAAGAGATGAGGAAATCAACGTACATCAAGAAGGCCAATGGTGAGTTAAGGGAGAGAGAGTTGAGGTGGTGAGGGCACGTGGGTGCAAGACCTGAGCTGTTTTATGAGTGAGAAGAATTCCTGGCAGATTGGAACACTCACAACCATCTGCAGAGATAACAGTGAGGCTGACAAGTGAGGGGGAAATACCAATGCAGGAGAACAGGATGTTGAGACCAGTGGGCGAGATATGTAGGTGCTAGCATGGCAGGTAGAGGCAGGCAGAGCCTGGGACCAAAGAGAAGTTTGTATTTGAATACGATGAAGCGAGTCATTTGGACGGCTCATTGATCAGTGTGGTGGGATCGTTGGGGCATGGCAGGATGGCAGGCAAGGCCAGACGGCTAGGGCGGGCACGATCGGCAGGTACCCCTGGCATTGCTCGGTGGGCATGCCATTGGTTAAATCTCTGCTTGAATTCAAACAGGGCATACTCGGACATTCGGACTGCGCGGACAGTTCGGATGTTCAGAAAATTCAATTGCCAGATGTCCTCAGCCACATTGACATCACATCACGTGTTATGCCTGCAAGAGTTACTATGGGGTCATACTATCATGTGACCCCAAATGCACAGTCACCCCCAAATGCACAATTGCATCCTCAGCTCGTAATTCTCTAGATTTTAATCATCAGATACCCAGAGGATCTAGAACATAATGTACTTGTATGTAGAGAACCATTATAATAATAAAAAACAAGTTGTGTAAAGCATAGTGGGATGAAAGGTCATCTGTGGGTGGCACAAAGTGGCCATGTACTGACATTAACAGCCAGATTCAAAGTGATGTGGTGCACACAATGTTCTGGTTCACTGAGGCATGTCTTATAGGTCCAGTAGAGGGACTCTAAGATGCCCAATTGCTTGTTGAGGCAAGAACTGGGATGCTATTGAATGTTGACCATTTCAGCATGACAAGATGAGCAGACAGGGGTGTCACTCTTGTGCCTGGATTCACACTCCACTTTGGCCAGCCTCTGTAGCTCGCCACAAGAAAGATCTGATGCCCAGGACTGCAGTAACTTGCTGCAAACACTCTTCTCTTCATAGTCCAGAAGCCTCACTCTCATGTAATGAGGTGGAGGAGCAAATACAGAAGGCCATTAGGTCTTGGAAGCAGAATGAGTCTCCCAGTCCCTTCGGCGCAGCCAAGAAATATGGTATTGCTCATAAGTGCCCTACTCTGCACAGAAGAGCACATGGGCTCACCCAAACCTATAGCGACTCTAGGAAGAAACAAAAACTGCTTACTGATGCCCAAGAGCATATTCTCATTGAATGGGTTCAATTCCTTGGTGTAACTGGGCACTCAGTCTCAAAGGAAACCATCCACCCATTTATTTACAACTTCTGTGGCCAATACCCATCGAAAAAGTGGTTTTTATGCTTTCATAAACAGTATCCTGAGATCAAGTTATGCTGTCCATCCATCAGGGATCAATCTGAAGTGCGCTCAGATGTTCAACCTCACTACTGTCAAGGAGCACTTTGAAGCCTTGAATGTCATTCTGAAGAAATATGACATTCCATGGGAGAACATGTATAACATGAATGAGAAAGGCATTCAGCTGGGAGGTGGGAGGAAATCAAATGGGTGCAAGTTCTACTTCTCACAAAATGATCACTTACATTACCAGATCAAAGGCAGGAATTTGGAGCTTGTAACTGTTGTGGAATGTGTTTCAGCCGATGGAGCTGTGCTGCTGCCAGGATTTATTTTTCAGGGATCTGTCATTGATGTAGAAAATGCTGAGGTCAACTTGAGGATCTGGGGTATAGTTTGCTTAATTCATTGTCAATCAAATCTATGTAACTTACTTATCTTTCATTTAGCTTGGTGACCTCAGAGAACAGTTGGATAATTTCCTGTGTCACAAATGGTTTAAGACGGTGTTCATTCCCCATGCAACTGTGAGCAACAGATTAGGAAAGCCAATTCTACCAATCTATGATGGACATGGATCTCACCTTACAAGTGACATGATGGACTTGGCAGTTGTGAGTAATATCCATCTTTTTGTGCTGCCACTGCACACAACTCACTGGTTACAACTGCTTGATGTTGATATCTTCAATCTGGTTCAACGAGCATGGCAAAAGCAGTGCATGGATTATGCAGGAAGGACAGGTGAAGGAATGCAGTGCCATCATGTCATACAGGAATACATGGCAGCCTGTGCCAGTGTTGTCAATCAGCCAAATATTCTCACTGTATGGTGAAAGACTGGGATTTGCCCACTAAATCCAGATGTTTTCAACATGGCAGACTATGAGCCAAGTAATCCTACCTCCACCTCTAGTGTACTACTGGAATCCTTTCCTACCTGCAATGACCTCCCTTCTGACTGGGCAATTCCTTCATCTGATGATCCTGACTTTGGTCCTGATGTGTCAGCTGGACTGTCACAGTTGTGTGCATATACAGGATCTGAATCAGAAGACACCAATTCTGAAATATCCACCATTAGCTTGGATACCAATCCCAGCATCCTCATACCATCTGAGATAATATGCCACACACGGTCCATGTCTGCTTGACACACTCTTTCTGACACTTGGTCCATGTCCCTTTCTACTTCCATCTCGCAACCTTCTATACCATTCAGCACCACCACATCTTCATGCTTGAGCCTCAATCATGTCCAGCAACAGGAATACAAGAATGAAATTGCATGACTACATGCAGAAGTTACTGAAATGCAATGGCAGCATGACATTGCTGTTGGTCACACAGTTATTCTGAGGCAGGACTATGATCAGCTCAAGAACTGGCTGAATGCCAAGGAGGAGAAGTCAAAATGAAAAGGTCATGGTATCCAGATTCATGGTATGATGACAAGTGTGGATGTGCAGAAGAAATTTGTGGAGGAGAAGGCAGTATGTGCTGAAAAGAATAAAAAGGCAGAGGAGGTAAAAAAGCAGAGAATGGAGAAAGTGGCAGTAGTGCAGGCATAATGAGATGCAATGGATGGGACCAAGGTCTACAGTGGGAACCTTGGCACCAAAAACAAGATGGAGCTGGAGAACATTGCAATGGCACTTGGCTTCTTAGAAGCCAACTTAAAGGACAACTTAATCAGATGGATCAAGCAGCACCTCAATGAGACCCCAGCCCTTCAAGAACACCCACAATTCAGTGGTCTGTACAATTCTTGTGCATGCTCATTCCATAATTTGCTTGCAACCAGTGCTGTCACTAGAGTGCCTACCCTAGGCTCTAGTTGCCCTACATCCGCTATATCCTGGGCTGAGCCTTTTGACTCAGATCTTCCTGTCTTTCTGGCACTTCAGGCCTCAGGTAATTCAGTTTCCCTTGTATATTCCAACAATGCATCTCATCACTACATGAATCCCTTAGCAGGCCCTGTTCAGTGCATGTCTGCATGGGTTTATAACCATTCAAGCCATCCAGGTTCATCCAATGAGCCACACCATGTGCTTACAGGAAATGTTTTCAATGTCGCTCACTTGGTAACCTCCCCAGTGCAGGATTTTACCTTCACTCATGAGCAGTATCCTTTACATGGTCAGGAGTAATCAGTATTTCAGTCACTACAATGTAAATTATTCTTTCTGCCAACAGTAGACTTTTTCCTTTGTCCTAGTGACTCAGTACTTGAATCAGAGTATGTTGGTTGCTTAACATGGCTTCGATGCCATGTGTGACAATCCATGACAAAAGTGTGCATTTCAGGTGGATTTTGACCCCATCACATTGATTCTGCTTGGGTAGCTTCAAAACATCACTTTTTATAGTCGTTGTTGTATGAGCTTGTAGCTAAGAGACTAAGGTAAAAGCCACTCCAGATCTGAAGAAAATAAACTGAGTGATTGAGTAGTTATTCAAGAAATGGTCAAAAATGTGCATTTGGGGTCACATGATAGTATGGAAAGCATGACATGCATGCTCAATTTTGCAGCCTGAAGTGCTTTGAGCATGGTTGACTTTATTTGGAATGGTTATATGACTCCATAGGACATGGGACACCACTACAACTGTGTACATACATGTAAATACAAGAAAGCTAAGTTGCATCCAGTTAGTATGGATTAAAAAAGGTACATGATCAAGTGGTATTTGCCAGCCAAGAAATATATCATCAGTCCTCATCACAGACTGCATTCTCATTCTCTGAGTCATCTGAAAACCTGACTACCACACTGGACCTGGCCACCCAGTGGTGATAACTGGACCACCCCCACCCTTGGTCTCCTCCTTGGTTGTGGTAACATTACTCTGAAAACTGTTGGTACTGATGCCCCCACTGCTACACAAAAAGGGGAGGCAAAACTCAAGTGAATTTTGCTTTCAGAAGCAGCCCATCTCATATGGTTTCTCTGCTGTGACTGTGTGGTTGGTGGTACCAACCACCACAGAACCACCATAACCACCCACTGGGTCAATGCCATCACCTCTAGACTCAACACTGACTGCCGATTGGCCAAATCAGCTAGAAGGAACCTCTCTTGCTCCAAAGTAGAGCACACCTGGTCTTCAATTCTTTCTGACCTACTATCCCTTCACCCAAACTGGTCCATCAACCTTGAGGTTTTAGTGGGTATCAATCTGTCCAGGTGTGCATAAGAGCATTTTTTCTTTGGACTGGTTGCCTTGGCAACCACCTTAGTGTATTATGTAGGGCTAGCTCTGTTGGTTACTACATGATAACAAACACTTGTCTAAAAAAAAAAAACCTAACTACTACATTAGGACCAACCTCAATCACTTGGATGGCTGCATCATCATCAGCATCCATTTCATCAAGTTTTTGAAGATCAGTGGCATCTACATACTTATATGTGAAGGGAATTGTTGAGATCAAACCAATCTGAGATGATCCCCTACTCAAGGATCAACTCAAAATCAGGTGTAAAGCACTGGTGAAGCAATCAGGCTATTTCAGGCAGAATATTCTTCTGGAAGCACATCCATTGGTGTTGAAAGGTACCTTCCAGGTCCCTGTCATGCCACTGTTGAAGCATAGTCTGCACATTTGCAATTCTATAGTTTTTTGTTCTAGGATCACTCTAAGTGACCAACAGAACCACTACTTGATATTAATCCAGAGCAGCAGAAATACATGACCAACTTACTGCCAAGCTTTTCAACAACTTCAAGATAATAAGTTAATATTAACTGTGGATTTCAATTTGAGTGCCACACTTTCATTCATAAAATTTTACCTGAGAATGGCTCAATACCTGTGTGTAGAGTGAGACTGAACTGCTGCCATTTGTCATGTTGGTCAACTGCCCACATGTCATTCACTCTGGCCACCAAAAACTGGCATTGAATGTTATGCTCAATCTCGAAGGGTTGAACATGGACTCGGCTAAGGGCAGAGGACAAAGGGAGCTGTCAGCAAATGGCTGCAGTGAGGTGAGGACGAGAGACATGACCTGCAACTAGCAGGGTCAAGGGTTCATCTGGCAACTAGCTGATGACAGTTTCAAGGTTGAGAATTCCACCTAGCAACTGCTAGTGGAGAGATGAGTGTAAGAGCGGAGTGCTCAGTCAAGTGTTGAGTGAGGACACACAGAGGAAGCAAGTAGATTGCCAAGTAGGTCTAAGCTAAGGGACAAGTAGACCTACGAGCAGGTTTATATAGTACACTGAGTAACAATGGGGTGAAACAGAGACAATGGAAGACAAACATGGATTAGTAAACATATGAGACAGGTAGTGAATAGTGGAAAGAACATGATGAGTAAGAGCAGGACTGTTATGTTTCACTTTTGTCTTATCTTGTTTCCTCCATTTGTCATTGAACATTAGTCTCCTCGTCTGATTCTCTTGTATCGGGCTCGTAACTCCACCATTAGTCACCAAGTTCCTTTCACCATTTGCTGGTTTACTCATAGGTTTACCAATCTTTGTTGTTTCCTCGTTGTCTTCGTTTTATCTTGTTGTTTCCTGATGTACATAAAAACCCTTGTAGGTCTACCTGTCTCCTTAACTTAGACCTACTCGGCAATCTACCTGCTTTTTCTAAGTGCCCTCGCTCTGCACTTGACTGAGCGCTTTGCTCATAACATAGTCCTCTTGCTAGCTAGTTGTTAGGCAAGACCCTCGAATATCGTTGGCTAGTTGTCAGATGAACCCTTGACCCTGCTGTTAGCAGGCTACGTCTCTCCTCCTCGTCTTGCTAAAGCAGTTAGCTTATAGCAATCCCTCGTCCTTGACCCTTAGCCAAGTCCACGTCTTGACCCTTCGGGATCAAGCATAACAAGGACTATGAGGCCAATGTGAGAGAATCAGACAAGGAGAGTAAAGTTCAATGACAAGTAGGTAACCAAGTAAGGAAATGAGGTAGGAAAAAGATGAAATATAACATTGAAGCAAATGGCAGGCTTTACACTGACAGATGAGTTCAGGCTCATAAAGAGTGAAGTATTCCCATATGATATTTCTATCAGCAATAACACATTAATATGTGAATAATGGGAGATGGAAAACATACCTGGAAACTGCCATTTTCTTCTCATGGAATAACAGGCTAATTATTTCACATGTGCCAGCATTGGGTACACCTTTCTCATCTTGACCATTGTGTCATGGATGGTTTGAGTGGTGTGTGCCTGCTGGTGCATGTGCTTCAATCCCAAGTCCTTCTGAATATCTAGGAACTTCCTGAATCTGTATAGAATCATCATCATGAGTACTCAAAGTACAAAAAATATTCTACTTACCCTGGACTATATTGATCCATATCAAAATGTTATTGTAGCTCCTAAATAATCTGTGTATCAGTCAAATGGGCCTTCCAGAGATAGTGGATATGGGGAGTGATCTCCTCCAATGGTGCTAGGTGAATGTCAATAGCTTACACATAAGTAGGCACTTTCCTGTGACATACATGTAGGTTTCCACTGATTTGGCATTGACAAAGGGTCTTAAGTATTGACAATGGTGAGTTTAGGTGAGGTGAACAGTGAGAACTTGGAGATGTCAATGGGACAAATGAGATGCCAGCACCTTATGAGCACTGCAATTCTATAGGCTAGCAAGACAAAACAGGATCACATACTGCAGTTATTCAGAAAGACTCAGAGGTACCAAACTAAGGCAAAGTACTAGGTGATCACTATCTCATCCACAGCCTTATTGTCTGTGGTCTACCATATCCCTTCTGTCCAGAACAGGCTATCTTCACTGCTCACAACCTGCAACACAGGGTTTGCCCAACCACTGAGGTGCACTCACAATGTGCTGTGGTTCAACAGGTTTCCGAATCCAGTACTGATGCTTATCATGCAGGGTTTGCTCAAGCATGATCTGAGCACAATCTGAGATGCACTGCCCTCCCATTCTTGCCATCTCACCTCCACAACATCTCTTTTGTTCTGAACAGGCTATTTTCACTGTTTACAACCTGCAACATGGGGCTCACCCAATCACTAAGGTATGCCCACAATGCAGCAGGTGTTATGATTTACTTATGTTTTTCTCTTATCTCTGCCCTTTGCCCTACTTACTCATATGAACTTATGCTCCCTGTCTGATTCTCTCATATTGGACTTGTGTTCCTTGATTACTCACCACTCCTCTTCTGCTATTTGTTGTCTTACTCATATGCTTCCTTAGCACTGTATATTTTCTATTTTCCATTGTCCTGTTATGTTTGGCTACCCCCCAGTATACAAGTCTGCCTTGTAGGTACCACTGTCCTTAGCTTAGACCTACTCAGTAATCTACCTTGTACTTTCCTCATGTCTTCGCTCTACACCTGAGTGAGTGCTCTGCTCTGACCCTCATCCTTGTCCCCTGCCAACTGTTTGTTGGGCAAACTCCTCATTCCCTTACCAACTGTTAGTTGAGTGAACCCTTGACCCTGAGGCTATGTCCTCAGTCCTTGTCCTATGGTAGCTGTTTGCTGACTGTCTCCCTCATCCTTTGTCCTTAGCCAAGTCCACATTTGACCCTTTGGGATTGAGCATAACAGCAGGCTTTCACATAGCATGTACTGATGCTCATCATGCAGGGTCCACTCAAGCACAATCTGAGCATGATCCAAGGTGTGCTGCCCTCCCATTCTTGCCATCTCAGCTTTGCAACATCTCTTCTGTTCTGAACAGGCTATCTTCACTGCTCACAACCTGCAACATGGGATTTGCCCAACCACCAAGGTGCACCCACAATGTGCTGCAGTCCAACAGGTGATGGCTTCTATGCAGCAGACTTTCACACAGCATTGTCTGTGGTCTATCCCATTCTGGGTGGGCTGTCTCTTTCCCAAAGTTCCAGCACTGAAGCTCATGATATGGGGTTTGCCCAATCACAATCCAAGGTGCACCCAATCACTATGAGCTACAGTCTAACAGGTGATAACTTTGACACACTTAGGGCATCAAGCTTCACACTGAGCTGCTTTTAGTGGCTGAAAGCTGAAGTTTGGTGTGCTGACATTTGATTTAAAGGGTGTGTGAGCCCAGTAATGCATCTACCAACTGGTCTCAATGTTCTCTCTTAGCCATTATGCCTCCTCATCTCGAGATTGTCACTCCACTCACTGACAATGATTTAGCCACCAAGGACCAGGTATGTGACCATCACAAGAAATGTTGCAGCAGTACACCATTGGTCTATCAGAGTGAAAAACTTTACCATATTGTTAGCCACAACCCTGTAGCACCTGGTTGCTTTGTTTGTGAGGCATGCTACTTGTGGTACCTCTGATAGCCAACCACTGTTATGAGACCAAGTACTGCAGCATCAGGTGAGGCCATGCTTTGCTATTTCTCTGACAACACAGTCTGACTTGCTTCACCAGGGAGCAACCAGCATGTTGACTGGGTCTTTAGACAAATGGCTCCTATGCCACCTTTGAATGCTGTGCTCATTTGGCAGGCTGTCAATGCTGGTCAATGTGGATGTGAATTGTTCTGTTCATTTCTCTGGCTAATAAATTTTCTGATGTTGCTCATCACACAGCCATTGTTGATGCACCATCAGTTATGCCCATCCCTTATAGCCCTATTCAGCATAGCACCACATCTCATGGTCCTGTTATTGCCACACCAGGCACATCTAGTCTGGTCCCTGGCTATTCATTGAATCATGTTCATTATGCCCATGAATGAGAGTGGTGGGCCCAGGCAGCTGCTGTTACGCTCGATCCCGAAGGGTCGAAGCGTGAACTCGGCTTTAAGGATCGAAGCGTGAACTCGGCTTTAAGGATCGAGGATAAAGAGATCTGTTTTAGCAAACAGCTATGGTGAGATGAGAACGAGGGACGTTGCCTGCAACTAGCAGGGTCAAGGGGGTCGTTCAGCAGATGGCCAACGAAGAGTCTGGGTCGAGGATCTTGCCTAGCGACCTGCTAGCAAGGAGACGAGGATAAGAGCGGAGTGCTCGGTCAAGTGTTAAGCGAAGACACAGAGGAAGCAAGTGTATTGCCGAGTAGGTCTAAGTTAGGTTTAACAGGTAGACCTACGAGGGTTTTTATAGTACTTGAAAATAACAGAGTAAGACAAGAACAAAGAAGAGATAACAGAGATTGGTAAACGTATGAGTAAGGCAGCGAATAGCAGAAGGAACTCGATGACTAAGGGTAGAACTACGAGCCCGATACGAGAGAATTGGACGAGGAGGCTAATGTCCAATGACTAATGGTGAAACGAAGTGGAAACAAGAGAAGAAACTAAGTGAAACGTAACAGCTGCCCACTTGGAAACTATTACCCTCTCACTCTTTGCAATTTACAAGGGGAGTAAAAGAGGGCAAGCACAAGGCATTCCTTTTGGAGTGAGTTTCATATATGTAGTTGATAGCTATTATCAGTGTCCCTGCTAACCTTGGTATATCAGAGAAGGCAAGAAAAATGTCAATAGCTTGACTAGTGCCTGAGGACTTGTTTGGATGGCTTGTGGCACCATTGTATCTAAGGTCAAGGCCTTCTGTGCTGATTTCCTCTGGTGACTCAGAATTTGTTGTTTGAGACACTAATTGGGTTGACCTATTGACACATCCTCCATCAGAGGCTTACTTTTACTCAGATTGTATTTCATACAATTACAAAACTTCAAAGTCTGTCTTCAAAAGCAAGTCTTTCACCCTCATAGCTGTCATTCCTACCTCTCAGTAGCTTGAATATGAGACATTTATGGAGGAGAAAGAGATTCAGAGAAATATGTCTCAGTCCCTTGCCTATGTCAGTCATCATCTTATGGTAGAGTCAGAGTCTCCTTTGCCACGGTCTCATAACAACACTGCACAATTTGTTCCAGAGGTTAGCCCATTACCCACTACAGCTGATTGTGCCCTCCCTACCATGACATCAAAGAAAGGAAGTCATCAACAAACATGCAGCAGTGACTCTATTGTTATAAATGAGAGTTATAAAATGCCAGAACCTGCTAGCACTTCAAAGAACATTGCTTCTGCTGTATCAGATATCTGAATCCACCACACCAATGAGGAAAGCTGAAGATCACTACCTAGAGAGTCAGCAGCATGGGTGTATATACATATCAGGTTGGATGGTCCACATAAAGGTTGAATCAGTGTAGAGCACAGTACATCTATATAATATCTTATATATTTCAACTGGTACAGTGTCCCATTACATTTACAATCCTATTCCATTGATCTGTTCATATTTACTTATCACTTTCTTACCTAAGACCAACCAGTCTACCAGACTATTACTGGACTATTACCAAATCCTGGCCAGTACTTCATGCTGCATCAGTGGTGTTATTTTATTACTAACAGATGCCTTCTACTCTTTCCCCTTAACCATCCATCCATTATTTCCATTATTTCACTAAGTTTCCCTTATACCTAGGTTGCACAGACTATACTCCTATTACTATCACTGACATCTTGAACTATTTAGCTCCCTCTGCCATACCTTACTGAGTCCTGGATATGCCCAGACTATAAAAGTTGTACTTAGTCATGAAGAAGAGAGCTTCCCTTTTGGCTCACAATGACCATATAACACTCTACTGTGTCACAACCATGACAACTCTGCTTGCTCCACAGGCAATTCTGCTTGCTCCACTCTGTACTTAGATGTTTTTCTCTTTTTGTTCTAATACTCTGGACTATAGCTCTGACTCTGCTCTGACTGCAGTGCCAGTCAGTACTTGACTGGTAGCCAGTTACATTACTCCATCTCTCCATTCCTTGCTTATGTTCCATTCCTTGCTTAGCTCTCCATTCCTTGCTTAGTGTACTCTGCCTTTTTGTTCTGCCTCCAATGCTATGTCTCTCATATATACAGTACCACCTCTGAACTCTTGTATATAAGTCCAACTTGCTGAGAACTACTCCTCAGTTTGAATATTGAAGTCTTTTAGTCCCTTCTTCTTCACCTGCTTCCTCCTCTTCTCTATTCTCCCTTCCATCTGACAGATTCCATCTCCATTTCTTTGACTCCTTTTGCCCAACCTCTGAAATATGAGGACCCAGAATTGCCAGGGTGCAGTGCTCCACCTGAGTTGCTGAAGCCAAAGTCCTCACCCCTCTGAACTTCACCCAGTCCCCCCTTTGTGTGTTCTCCAGTTGGAGTTAGCAGCAAAGCAGACCCTGACATACTGACCAACTACTATTCACTGACCACTCTTACCAACACCATTCTCAACTGACTCCCATACCAGCTTCACTCCTCCAGATGTCCTGCTAGACTGCCCAGACTATCCAGACCCTCAACTGCTTTGCCCAGAGTCTTCATTTCTTGTTCCTCTTTCCCCAGTGTCTCTCTAGGGTCAAGCATATCATGCCATTAGACCCATCTACCACTCATCCTGCACCCCACAGCAAGGATTAGTATTTTTCATCAGGCCAATCCAAGTGTTAGAATAGACTGTACATATATGATTTACAGAACCCAAGGGGAGTGATCTGGAAGTGTGAAACATGAGCATGATAGTGTAGAGGCTGACTGAAGACAGATTGCACACACTGAAGCTGGAATGGATATGGTGAGTTGCAACTTATTATATATGGCAACTGCTCAGTGCAGTAACTGTTACGTTTCACTTTTTGTCTTATCTTGTTTCCTCCATTTGTCATTGAACATTAGTCTCCTTGTCCAATTCTCTCGTATCGGGCTTGTAGCTCCACCATTAGTCACCAAGTTCCTTTTGCCATTCGCTGGTTTACTCATAGGTTTACCAATCTTTGTTGTTTCCTTGTTGTCTTTGTTTTATCTTGTTGTTTCCTGATGTACTATAAAAACCCTCATAGATCTACCTATCTCCTTAACTTAGACCTACTCAGCAATCTACCTGCTTTCTCTAAGTGCCCTTGCTCTGCACTCGACTGAGTGCTTTGCTCATAACATAGTCCTCTTGCTAGCTAGTTGCTAGGCAAGACCCTCGACCATTGAACATCATTGGCTAGTTGTCAGATGAACCCTTGACCCTGCTGTTAGCAGGCTACGTCTCTCCTTCTCATCTTGCTAAAGCAGTTAGCTTATAGCAATCCCTTGTCCTCGACCCTTAGCCAAGTCCATGTCTTGACCCTTCGGGATCAAGCGTAACAAAAGGTCTAAGTTCCTACAAGTTGCGGCTAGCACCACCTAAGCCACCAACATTTCCTCCAACTGCCCGCCCCAACGCCCCTCATTGTTGTGACAACCCCAGTCGCCACGAGCACCCCAACCTCGCCAAATCTCATTCTTTGACAACCTTCTCGGACCTGCCCAAGAAACCACCAGAGACACTGACGACTCTGACCCTGACCCACAACCAAGTGAAGAACGACATTCACTGTCCCCTGACATACCCATCTCCTCCATTGCTGAACAACAGGAAGACACTGAACTCGCCCAACGTTTTTCAGCTGGACTCTCTCTTCCCCGAGAACCAACTCCCCCATCTCCAACTCCAACTGCCCGATGACCAGTCTATCCTCACCTAGAAACTGAGGAGCTATGTTGACAAAGAGACGAGTGGCATGCCAGATGAAACCAACCACCTCACAAACCACCAACCCCACCTCCGTTCCCCCATCCCCCATCCCCCATGTCAAACAAACCCACTGAACTACACCTCTCTAAACCCGAAGACTTCGATGGAACCTACACCAAAGCAATCCCATGGCTTAACTCCGTTGACATCTACCTTATGATCAACAAGGAGATCTATAACAACAATGACAAGCGAATCGCCTTCGCTCTCTCCTTTATGACCAAAGGATCGGCCTCAACTTGGGCAAATATGTTCTGAACCAAAGTCCTAGCCAACGGGAAATTCAGGGCCTGGGTTGAATTCATAGTTGAATTTAAGGCCACATTTGAACACGAGGACACCAAAGCCCAAGCCATCCACTGGCTGGCGCGCACCAGGGTTCGGAAAACTGAAGATCTCAATGCCTACATTGCAGAATTTAAAAACCAAGTAGCCATCAGTGGAGTAACCGAAGAAGACGTCCTCATCTCCTTCTTTGCAGAAGGACTCCCAGAGACCGTCTGACAATGGATTTTCACCATGGATTTCGTCCCAGAGAAATTAGAATCTTGGTATACCAAAGCAGTACACTTCGTCACCTACTGGGAATGAGCTGAAGCATTCAACCATGGAAGCAGAACCAAATTTGCCTACTTCTCTCAAGCTCAGGGAAAGACAACCACCGCTGCTCACAACCCAGATGCCATGGACGTAGATATTATCCGAGTAGACAAGTTAACCCCAGCCGAAAGGAAATGCTGTTTTGAAAAGAAACTCTGCTTCCATTGCCGCCAACCAGGACACATGTTCAACAAATGCCCAATGTTCTCTAACAACAAGAACTCCCCCCAACCTTGGCAGGTAAAGAGAGTAAAAACCAACGACCTCCCCAAGCTTCAAGAAATCGAAGACGAAGAAGAGGAAAAAGGGGAGAACATGAAAAGAGTAATATTCGAAAGCTGGGATTCATCTTTTTAAAAGGAGAAGTTCCCCTAATGCAAACTTCTCCTAACTCCCATGTATTAGTAGCAAGGAAATCGAAAGCCATCGTCCTCCCTCTCACCCTTGCACCTAAAACAAAAGACGTTAGAACCCACGCCATCCTCGATTCTGGAGCAAGCTGCTCCTGCATAGACTGGGAATTCACAAAGAAAAACTGGCTCCCTATGACCCGACTCCCCCAACCTATCCTAGTATGGAATGCTGACTCGACCCCCAATCGCTGCGGTGAGATAAAGTTTACTGTCACCATAGACTTTCATCTAGCCGATCTCCGCTACTCTGAGGAATTCAGTGTAATGCATCTTGGAGACACTCCGGTCATACTAGGAATGACCTGGCTTAAGAAAGCCAACCCCACCATTGACTGGCTGACATACACACTTTCCCTTCCCATCTCAGAATCCCTACCGGAGACAGGACCTAGAGGAACCCCCCAAGGAAAGTCCAACCCAATGCTAGACAAGTGGCTTATGGAACATGCCGCTCGAAAAACACCTCGCCCCAACTCCCATTACATCTGACATATCGACACAGATGAAAAGTGGGACAAGGACCTCTATGTCTACCTAAACTACGATAAGGGAGGAAGGTTCCCTACTCACTCCGAATGGAAAAACTGGGAAGAGACGGAAATGGTCAGGAAACTTACCACAGCCACAGATCTGGCCATTCATGCCCTTCTGGAAAAGAGAACTACTATTCTTCCCCAGGAATTCGCCGACTTCGCATCCGTATTTGCCAAAGAATCAGCCGACCATGTCCCTCCGACCTGACCCTGCGACCACTCCATTGAGCTAGACGACACCTTTAAACCAAAATCCACCAAGCTTTACTCTCTTACTGAAGAAGAAAAGAAAGCCATGGAGGAATTCCTAGAAGAAAACCTCCACTCAGGAAAAATCCACCCGTTGAAATCACCCCAGTCCTCCCCCTTCTTCTTTGTCAAAAAGAAGGATGGAAAACTCCGCCCTTGCCAGGATTACCGATACCTGAACCAACATACAGTTCACGACACCTACCCCCTACCACTCATCTCAGATCTCGTAGACCGCCTACAGGGTGCGAAAGTCTTCACCAAATTCAACGTCCGTTGGGGATATAACAACATCCGGATTAAAGAATCCAACTGTTGGAAGGCCACCTTCGTCACACATAAAGGACTTTTTGAACCAACTGTAATGTTCTTTGGTCTTACCAACTCACCGGCCACCTTCCAACATTTCATGAACGACTTCTTCCATGACCTCATCGCTGAAGGGTGGCTAGTTATCTACATGGATGACCTTCTCATCTTCTCCCCAGATGAGCAAACCCACATTGAACGAACCTGTCACGTCCTGAAATGTATGGAAAAACTTGATCTCCATCTCAAGCTCGAGAAATGCGAGTTCACTGCACCCCAGGTGGAATACCTTGGCATGGTAGTCAAACCTGGTGAACTTGCCATGGACCCTGTCAAACTGGTGGGAATCGCAGATTGGCCTACTCCCACCAAAGTCAAAGACGTCAGATCATTCCTTGGCTTTGCCAACTTCTACCGACGATTCATCCCTGACTATTCCACCATCGCCCGACCTCTCCTTGATCTTACCAAAAAGGACCATCCCTGGGATTGGTTACCGCCTTGCGAAGCCACTTTTCAAGCGCTGAAAAATGCCTTTCTTGCTGAACCCATCCTCCAATTACCAGACCCCACCCAATCCTTTGCCATTTCCACCAATGCCTCCAAATGGGCAACTGGAGGAATCCTTCTTCAACCGGACAGTAACAGTGATCTCAAACCCTGCGCCTACCTTTCCCAATCCCTCTCCCCCGCTGAGTGAAATTATGACATATATGACTGAGAACTTCTCGCCGTTATCTGCACACTTAAAATTTGGCGCCACCATCTACATGGTTCCACATTCCCAGTGGAGGTCCTGACTGATCATAAAAACCTCACCTACTTCCAGGAACCACACAAGCTCAACCGATGCCAAGCCCGCTGGCTCCTTGACCTTGCTGACTTCGACCTTCACTTCACCCACGTTCCTGGATCCTCACTTGCTGCTCCCAATGCTCTCTCCCACTGCCCAGATCACGCCACGGGTGACAATGATGACAATGTGGACATCACCCTCCTCCCACCCGACCTCTTTATCAATCTTATTGATATGGACCTCTCCGCAAAGGTGGCCGCTTCTTCCGCCACCAACCCCCTTGTTCTTAATGCCCTTCATGCCCTCGAGGGCACAGTCCCCTCACAATTCCACTCTCGCCTTTCAGACTGGAAATTTGATGCTGGCCTCCTCACATATCAGGGTCGTGTCTACTTACCTGACTCCCACCGACATGCTGCTGTCTTCACATGCCATGATCACCCCTCCGCTGGTCACCCTGGCTTCCTTAAAACCTGCCAGCTCATCTCTTGCGACTTCTGGTGGCCCGGCCTCGCCTCCTTCATCTGAAACTATGTCCAGGGTTGCGCTCTCTGTCAACAAAACAAAGTCAATACACACCCCACAGTCGCTCCCCTTACACCTATCTCCTCCTCCTGTACCTGCCCCTTCCAACAGCTGTCCTGTGATCTAATCATGGATCTCCCTCTTTCTGATGGTTTTGATAGTCTCTTGGTCGTGGTCGACCATGGGCTTACTAAGGGGGTGATTTTGTGCCCAACTAAGAAAACTGTCACCGCCGAAGGAATTGCCCACCTGTTCTTTCATAAGGTTTACACCAGATTCGGCCTTTATGACAAGATTATATTGGACCGGGGCCCCCAATTCGCCTCAGAATTCGCCAAATCCTTAGCATCCCTCCTTGGATACTCCCTTGCCCTTTCTACCACCTACCACCCCCAAACCGACAGAGAAACTGAAAGGGTCAACCAAGAAGTCGAAACATACCTTCGGGTCTTTTGCCATGATAACCCAACTAGTTGGGCCGAACACATTCCTATGGCAGAATTCGCTCACAACCACCGCTCCCACTCAGTCACCAGCCAATCGCCATTCTATCTCATGATGGGATACGAGCTGAAACCTCTCCCTATGATCATTTCCGAAACAAACCTTCCCACTGTTGAATCACAACTCAAAGTCTTATCACACATGAGAAATGAAGCCTTGGCAGCACACGAGCTAGCTCGCCAAGTAATGAAATCCAGGAACACACGAGGTTTCAACCCATGGAAACGAGGAGATAAGGTATGGCTAGAAGCCTGGAACTTAAAATGTTCCCTCACCAGCCCTAAATTCGCCCTGAAACGAGAAGGATCCTTCATTATCACAAAAGTCCTATCACCTATCTCCTATGAACTCTGACTCCCTCCCACATGGAAAATCCACCCCATGTTCCATGCTTCTCTCTTATCATCCTATCGCGAAAACAATGTACATGGACAGAACTTCCCCACTCCGCCACCGGATCTAATAGAAGGAGAAGAAGAATACGAAGTGGAGAAGATTGTACGTCATCAAGGAACCCCGCCCCGTCGGCAATACCTCGTCCGATGGAAAGGTTACTTAGCAGAAGAAGACTCGTGGGTTTCTGAGTCGGAAATGGGCAATGCCCCACTCATCCTGAAGGCATATAAATGCCTCCACCCCAAGTTCTTTCCCCATTCCATCTCCCACATAATCCACTACATGTCTACCTCTGATGCCCCCTCTTGCCCCTCTCACAACATACCCTCCTCTGACTCCAGGAATGCTCCGAATCCTCTTGGAGCAGGAACGACTACTAGTATGGATGTTCCGCCCATTCAGGGAACCACAGAGAGCGTTTGAGCTCCTCTTCATCCTATTCAACCAGGTTCTCCAACAACTGGACCAACCTCCCCCTCCTCTATAACGTTATCCTCCCCCATTGACTCTCCCGCTCGTCCTGGCACCCCTCACCCTACCATCAGCGAGTGGCGTATTCTCCACCATAGCCACGATGATGGGATCCACCCTCCAGACGTCCCCATCTACGCCCAATGCCTCCGGGATGACCTCCCCGACGAGGAATATTGCACTCTCCTCATGACGCATGTCACTGACCCCCATCTTGCCCTCCCAATGGATGACGACCTTTCACCCGGTTCTCCCTTAGCCTCTCTAATCGATGCCTTCCTAGAGGTTTGCCACCTCGACCTGTTAATCAACTCCCTCCACTCCCACTCAGACCTGATTGTGGCCAAACACCGCCTGCGCTCAATCCGTGCCATCCTCCGTGGACATCTTGGGTTATTAGGATACCAGATGAGGTTAGGAGAGTACATGGCTGACCTCGATCGCGACCTCACTGAAAAGGCTGAACTCAACCGCCCCCGTTACCGCCACTCCATCACCACCCACTTCGACGGTCTTGGACAAGATCATAACCCCTCCGCCTCGTCCTCCCCCCTCGACCCCAAGGAGATAGCCACCTTGGAAAGAGAGGAACTCTCTTACTGGGGACAGCACCTATGGCCCCTGCCCTCGTCTCACCCACTTTACAGGCAGGTGTGCTTTCAATGCCGCCGGCTTGGGCATGTATGAGTCAACTGTGAACTCTATGAATGCCCCACCTGCCACACTTGGGCCCTGGGACATGCACAGTACCAATGCATCATGGTACACCATCGCGCTGGAGTGCCCCAGCGAACCCCGTTACGTGTTGACCATTCCACCGTCCGCTCCCCCCACCGCCCTTCAGGAGGAACCTCTTCCTCATCGTCATCTGGTCGTTCTCGTCGTCCCACTCTCCCCCCTTCACCACCATCACTGTCACCCCCAGCTCACTGACTTCACCATCAGCAGCCCTTTCATGCACACCCTTGTAGGCGTTCTGGGAGTCCCATCCCTGTCCCTCCCCCTCGTGTGGACTCTCCCGATGACGACCCCTTCTCCGCTGAAGCTTACAGTAACATGACCGGCTCCCCAGGCTACAGCTACTGGGAGTTTTGAAAGTCGACGGTGTCTTCTCGCCTTACTGAGGGGGTAATGTTATGTTTCACTTTTTGTCTTATCTTGTTTC
>JBBPMH010000633.1:0-10163 GCA_038090235.1 Pulveroboletus ravenelii
CATCACCCACAGCGCTGATTACGATGTACAACGTGAAACGGTTCTTGCAAGAAGCGGTGTACGTTCACATTTCTTTTCACCTCTATCTTCGTACTTGCCGCCTTCACACACAAGGCGCTCATCTTGCCTGTTCAGCTTCGAGCCTTCGACCACCGCACGGGAACGTGCAGCTACAGCCGGTAACCCCCGTGCCGAAGACCTTCTCCACATCGACCGACGACGCGACCCACCCACCGCCTCTGCCGCCGCCTTTTCCTCTTCCACTAATACATCCTCCACCACGGCGTCCGCGGCTTCCCATGGTATCGGTGGCGGGACAGTCCAAAGGTACTTCATCGTCGATAGTACTGACGCACTCCAGAAGTTCGGGGAGGATGCGTGGGAGAGAGTCGTGTGTGTGATGACGACAGGCCAAGCGTGGCAGTTCCGACCGTACAAGTGGAACGAACCGCGGACGCTGTTCCATCACGGTGCGTTCGCTGTCGCGTCGTCTTGCTGTCTCTTCGTCGCGGCGGGGTAGTAGATGACTGATGGTTTGGTTTTCCTTGATGGGCGATTTAGTCAAGGGGATATACTTTACGTGGGCCAACGATCCGCCCAATGCAAAGATCAAGGACTGGAACGTGACAGAGCTGAAGGTGAGCTATGACCCTTTCTCCATTGGTTCGACTGCTGATGTTTTGTGTTGCACGCCCAGATCGACCCCCACCGAAGACACATCGACAAGTCGGTGGTAGCTCATTTCTGGAAAATCATCGATGATTGGACCCTCACCAACAAACCGTGGCTGCTCAAGTCGTGAAGAAGAAGGGAACAAAAGAGAAGAGAGGTGGTATGCGACCTATTGACACACTTGCTGGATTCTTCGTATACCTTTGTGTGCACATTCTGTACGGCGTCACTCTGCGCTGCGTTCCCAGGCCTCAGGTTTTCCATGCATTGGCGGTGATGACATCACCGCAGAATGTTCCAGAAACCCAAGTGTACAGTTGGACTATCTAACTTCGAGTCGTCACACACTCAAAAACAATCGATGCACGATCCCAAATGACGCATAGATTTATGAGGAATGAAGCGCCACATATCCATAGACAACCATGAGATAGTATGAAGTGGTGGGAGCACTAGCTGTTCCGGACAATCAACCTCGTGGCAAGGACAGGACAATCGCGTGGTAACCATCAACCCATGACACCGAAGCTGGCGAGCTCCTTTCGAATGTCCGCTTCACTCTCCATCTTCTTGAGCTGTGTCACTTCGAGACGTTCACCTCGTTTGGCCTTTTCCTTCAATTCCTCGATCGCTTTTAGCTGTAATGGAAGAAAGACATTGCGTTGTGTTAGTCATACGAGCGACTTCGACCAGGAGAAACAGATATGAGAAGCAGACGACACCCACCTTCTTGTTCAAGTTCCGCACCTTCTTCGCGGTAGGATCCAGGTGCTCCGCACCGGGAGTAGGCGGTACAGATGATGTTGCAGGCTCCGCTACCGTCTCACCATTCGTCGTCCCGTCAAGTCCGTTTGTCTGAACGTCCAACGACGGCCTTGCAGACCCGCCCCCCGTCGGTGTCACCGTACCAGACCCCTCGCCCTTCTCGCCCTTCTTCTTCTCCTTCTTCTTCCGCTTCTTATCCAGCCCTTGCCCTTGATCGCCCGCGGGTGGCGGCGTCCGAGGCGCAGCACCAGGCACGTGCCTTCGTCCCGTTTGTCCATTCCCATTCTGAGACACACCGTTGGTCGGCATACTTCCGGGCGGGTTTGGACTACGATTGTACCCCCGAGGTGGCGTCGCACTCCCACTCAACGTGCCGCTCCCTGTGGGTACCCGTAGCGTGCCACCCTCGTCTTCGCGCTTGAAAATAGCTGGCGTGGCGAGGCCACGTGCGCCAGGAGGGCGGTAGGCGCCCGCGGGCTTCGCAGCCACAGGTTTAGAGGTGAGCGCAGCTGCGAGGACGCTTGGAGAAGGTTGAGGCGCCGGCGGAACGGTCGGCCCAAAAGGAGGTACTTGATCGACAGGGGTAGGGCGCCAGTTGGCCTGGTAAAGCTCCTCGATGGCCTGAACATGGACGAGTGGTCCGCTCGCATGCCAGACTTTAATCCCGTTGTCGACACGCAGGCGAGGAGAGAGCGTCGCGGTCAAAAGGAAATATCCGTCAGGGGACCAGGAACAATAAGACGTGTTCGGCGCATCGATAGTGCATATCTTATTAAGCGTGCGTCGGTCGAAGACATCGATCTTCCCTGCAAGATTACCGAATCCGGCGAGGAAAAGAAGGCGACCCTGGGGGTTGAACGAGATGGTGTTGTGGGGCGCTGAACCAAAGTCATGGAGCATGCGCACGCGTTGGTCAAATAGCATCGTTTTAGCAGGCATGTCTATCGAGAAAAGATGAGCCTACGACGCCCATGAACTGAGATTGACTCACAGCCGTATACCACTCCAAACTCTTTGCTATTAGGACTCCACGCAACATCGTGGATGGGCCCCTCCTTGTCGAGGGTGACGCGACAATCAAAATTTCCGGTCGCACTGAGAAGATACATGGACGTCTCTCCGTAGTAGCTCTTGTTGGAGTTGTCGACCTCGGTCTGGGTGAGGACCAGTGCTTGGGTTCCGAGGCCGTTCCACTTAATCTGGGCGCGGTCGGCTTTGTAGAAGGTCTTTGAACCCGTCGGAGCACCGGAAAGGGCGAGAAGACCGTAAATCTTGACGCTAGCAGGAGCACCCTGCGGGTCGTTGACGATCAAATATGAACAACCAACAGTGATTCCAACAAACCTTTTTTTCCGCAACGAAAACCGCGACGGAAGGTTTCAACCCAGGACTGAGTGATACCATTGAAGCGCCGTCGACTTTCAGACTGTCAACCACACCTTTCTCCCACTCGGCAGGACGGAAGACCTGGACCTCGTGTGAGACGAGGCGAACGGCATGTGATTCTGAGACAGTGTACTGAAGACTCCAGCCTTCCTGGGATTTTTGAGTGAAGGCGATCAATTCTTCGCCTGTGGAGGCGGAGAAGATGCGGAGGTTCTTGTGCTGCGCGCCGTCCTCGAGTTTAACTGAATGTGAATCGGATTATCGGGTGATAAGATGAACACGAGGCAATTTTTGTACGTACCGGGGCGTTCCCAGGTAGAAATGTAGGTTCCGCGCGGGGAGAACTGGAGCTCGACAATGTTGGGGATGCTCAGTTCCTGCAATAGCTCTGCACCCTCTGCCTGCAGGATTCGAACACTGCAATGTAGAAAAGACAAATTGGGATCGAAGGATTGGACAAAGGGACACGGGGCGATACACACACGGTTGGAAGAGCAAACGCAAACAACCTTCCATCGCTGCTGTAGTGGTAGGTGCGAGCTGGGACGTCGGGACTAACGAAGCCAGAAAGTGGGGAGTAGTCTGGCGTCCCACCGACGAGACCAAGACTCTTTTGAGCGCGGACTAGAAAGAACCATGGGTGATTATTTTTGCGAGTCGTATTGTGCTGCGGGCTTACACGCATACTGCTGGGAGATTTGGGAAGCCATCGAGTTCTGGGGGTCGAGAGACGGGCACAGGAGAGAAGCAAACTAATGCTTCAACGGGGGGAGGGCCGGGGAGGAGGAGATCGGGAGGTGAAACTGAGGTGTTACTACTACCACGATATTACTGACACTGACTTTAGGGCAAGCAAGTGGACACTGGAGGGAAGGTTTGGACTTGACTAGTAGCCTTTACAGTCTGAGATTTGATGATGGCTGTGATAACAGCTTCTGAACCGCTGCTCGTGTGCTGCTCGTGCACTCCATCCATACTATTACATACGTACGAAGCTACCGTAGAATGGTGAAATTGAGTTACCAGTACTATCTTATCGGCGATGGGATGCGGTGCAAGTCTAGACCCGTTTTGGGCCATCCGCACTCGCCACTGAGAGGTACTTCGTTCATCCAGCTGTCGAGGCATCTTACACGCGCGTCTCCTCGTCAAACGTTCGCCTACTTCTTTCAAACATTTCACTCTGGCTGCGTGATGCATCTCGTATGGCCGGGTACCGACAAACCCAAGATCACCAGGGTCTGCACCGCGAGGTAAGCAAATCTTGTACGACAACCTGTTGCCCTTTACTTGAGGAGGTGAGCAACATGATCACGATCCGTGAACTTGACAGCCGACGAATGGCCCGCAAGGTTTATGACGAGGTGGGACATGCGAGGGACAATGTAGGGAACCCAGCCCTTGCGTCCAGTTGAAACCTTGTACCTAGTGCTGCTCAAGGTCCAGCCGCAGTGGCGACCTATACTCCACTATCCGGCCCCTACATTTGACATTTCTACAGTTCTGTACGTGCAGAGTCAAATTACGAATGCCGATTAGCTCTTTGTCGATGCTGCTCCCATCCTGGCTACATGGAACCGCGAATTCCGCCGACACAGGTTCGCGGCAACGAAGGCGTCTGAGTCAGTGAGCTTAAGCCAGCCAGTGGCGAGCAGGAACAATGCACGTGGAGCGATCGCTGAGACCTTCCGCACGCATGTCGATCCATGTAAGCATAGGCCACAACTTGGGACGGAGATTAGCTCGATCGCAACCAAGTTCGCGAAGTACGCCGCGCTGTCCGGAATTCCCATCCGTATAATTTTCGATTTCATGCACAGGCCCGCGGACTAGATCATCACGGTACTTTCGGAGTTTGGATATTTGAAGAAGGGCGTTAGCAGCCCAAGTTTGCACCGTGCCTCCGCCTGGACTACGTAATAGGAAGCCCAGCAAGAAGGATCAAGCCGACGAAACCAGAAATGCGTTACGAGTGGCCCACGGTACTGGAACTCGCTGAGGACGCTGTTGTCAAACAAGACATTTCACAACACGAGAAGTTGCCAATGGCCCGACCTCCTGGGGCCCCTCCCCTGCATTCGACCCAAAAAGGGTTTTGGCCGTCCTTTCGCATCAGCTGTGATAGGCTCTGGCACTTCTAGGCCTCGCCCCGCAGTCCGCGAGTCGGTCCACCAGAAGAGTGTCTACCCAAGTGATCCTGGGAATCTAGGAACTCTCGGCTGACATCCGGGCTCACTCAGACACGATTTCTTCTCTACGGCTCCCATGTGTGTTTCAGCGTCACTATAATCCGCGCGCATCTCGGATCTATTTCTCATCAATCCGCCCCTCCTACTACTACCTTGCCCTGGAAAATGCATCTCGTTTTCAGCACTCCCGATCACATGAATTCAAACATCTCCGATGAACGAGGACACGTTCTCTACTCAGTGTCGACGCCCCAGGCGTCTAAACGAGTGACCACAATTACCAAATTCCGCTGGAGCGGTCAGTACAGTGTCTCCGAGACGATGGCAACGATTGAGTGGCACCAGCTGAAGGAGACGCTCATTCGGTTCAATGGGAACGAGATCAAGGCAGATGTCATGCTGGGGAAGCGCTGGTGGAGCAGGTAAGGTCACTTCATAGGGACATATGTCCCATGTGGTTGATGAACCGAAGTGGGCGCTACTTTATAGGGCCTGACAAGCGTTCTTACAAATGGAAACTCGAATCAACACACTGCTGGGTATGTTATCAGTTCCCTCATCTCTTCTACGCATTTGGTTGTTATACAAAAGAATCATGACTGACTAGACGTCGTCCTAAACTAAACGCTCTTCACAGATGAAGCTGGCGGAATCGAGTGCCGCGCTCGCAAAGTTCGAAAAGAAGAATTCCGCGCTAAGAAAACGAGCACACCCGCCGTATCTTGACGTCTCTCCGGAAGTGGTGCCCATGCTGGACCATGTCATACTGACCTGCGTCTATGTCGAGTCTTTGCGACGCGAACGACTGGGACATAGTTCGGGCCCAACGTTGGGCAAGGTCAAGTTCAGCAGCGCTACCGATTCTGTGAGTCAGACAAATGATGCGTCGTGGCTCGACGACGGCGGTGTGGAAAGGTCGCGCGATCGCTCATGAATATTTTTGCAATCTGGATCATGGAGACATCCCTTGAACTCAGATCTGTGCAATCTGGATAGTACAGTTCGGGGCTGGGGGTGATGAAAAATCTCGTCATATCAGATTGAGGCTGTACGTGTTTGTATTTTATTGTAGGCTATGTTACAGTTCCCATTCCCCGTGCTCCGCAGTTCAAGAGAGCGTTGATCACACTCATGAACGGACGTCTGGAACTTGGGCCCTTGGCGACGGTCTACTCACGATGACTTGTATATGCGGTAGGTCGCCATGGGATTGCCGGACAGTGTATCATGCTCTCTGGCTGCATGTTGGACTGCTCGACTTCATAGTACCACTCACTGCACTTCGCATCTTGAAGGCAACCGCTACCAAGGGGATACATCCGTTCCCCTTTGTGGATCATCGTCTTTGACTTTCAGTCCGAATCGCTATTCATTCAATTTTTGACCTTGGTTTACTCAAACAAACAACCCCCAAGGAACTGGACGACGTCTTACCGCCCCCATCCTTCGCTCAGGCTGTCGACATGCGTCTCATGTTCAGCACAACCAACCACATGAACACCGATATCTCCGACGAGCGAGGGTACATTCACTACAGCATCTCCACACCTAGAGCACCCAAGAAAGTGACCACGATCACCAAGTACCGCTGGAGCGGTCCGAATGGTATCCCAGAGACGATGGGCGTCATCGAGTGGCATCGTTTAAAGGAGACGGTGTTTCGGTTTAACGGGAAGGTGATACCCTCGGACGCGATGCTCGAAAAGCGCACTTGGAGCAGGTGCGATGATTCACGATGCTTAGACGAGACGAAGCAACGTTGACGTATGTCCATAACCCTGGTCCTTGACCGGTAAAAACGCCGAATGCTCAGTGGTCGGTACTTCGAAGGTCCTAATCAGCATATGTACAAGTGGAAGCTTGAATCGACACACTGTTGGGTATGTCCGTCAGGCTGGTCTGCTCGGGTGGGTAATGGTATGACAACGAACGGTTTTCGGGCGCGTCGTGAAATAGATGAAGCCTGCCGAGTCGGATGTCGAGCTCGTCCGATTCCACGAGAGAAATCTCGGGATTTTCAAACAGTCACATCCGGCCTACCTTGCCGTTGCTACAGAGGCGGTACCGATGCTGGACCACATCATCCTCACGTTTGTCTATGTCGAGTCGTTGCGGCAGGAGCAATCAGGAAACGGGCGCATCGTCAACAATGTCAACAGGTTGAGTGCGATGAATATGTAGCATGATAGGGAGTATGACGGTTGACTTCGTAGCACACCATGTGAGACCTTGCGTCTATTCTGAGTACATTACCATTCCATGATATGCGGTGAACACGCCGGAAAAACCGAATAATCGGGCAAGGAATTTGGTATGTCCTATCACTCCCCCGAGTCTTGGAGTGCAATGTGGGATGGCGCAGTCTTCCCAAAGGGAAAGGTGAGGACAGACGCGAGAATTGAAGTGGTGAATGGTGCCAGATTAGAGTTTAACCGGTTGCAGTGGTCAGTGGTAAGATTATAGCTCAGGCAAAGAATATCCCAGACGTACATGAATCTGATGAATACATCGCAATTCGCACACCATGTTGCATGTGCACAAGTAGTTGCGATGAAGTAGTACTCAGCGCAAACAGTACTGAAAGGAATTCAGCGTCAACGACGCCAAACCGCAGAAGTATTCAGTGTCTAATTATCAGCAGTTGAGCTTGTTTCCCCCGCCGTGGGGCTCCGATCGGACGTCGACACGGCTGTTGAATCGACATCGATCACTCACCTTGTCTTTTCTCGTTTTCCAGAGATGCTTCCTTCAGCACCGAAGTAGAAAAGCCTCGTAGAAAAGGCTGCAAAGCGGGCAGCAAGGCAACAGAAAGAGACTGCAACAACGTCTATCTCGACTCCCGCTGGATCAGTACCACAAACATTTCACTCACCAGAGTCTCCGCCGCAAACAGCACCGGTGATTTGACATCGATGGCAAAACTTCAAATCGCAACAGAGAGGTAGATATTTTATATAGTCATGGGACTAGTCTATAACGGCTGGGGCCTCGTGCCACCAGGAGGGGAACTGGAGAAAATTATGTAAGTATATTTGTAAGGATAAGTCCAGATTAGGAAATATTCCCTGGGATGTGAGTCGCCGCCTCAAAGTTACTCACGTCGCGCACGGCGAGTGACTGCCAAGGAGAGTCCGCACTTGTTTCTCTCCTTGTTGTACGCCAGCGCGCCTCAAGTGCGCTATCAGCTTACTTTTGCTCAGCATCTATCCTCCACCATGTCTCAGTGGGGCCAGCCGGGATTTCAGTATCCCATGCAAACTGGCTTTCCTGGCCCACAACCCCAACAGCAATTTCAACCCGGTCAACAACTGAATCCCATTGCTCAGTTTCAGCAACCCCAGGGCGGCTTTAGTTCCCAGCCAGGTGTACCAGGATTAGGCGCGACTTTCGGTGGTCTTGCTCCACAGCCAACAGGATTCCCTGGGGCGCGTCCGCAGGGGTTTCAGCAGACTGGGTTCCCAGGCGCGAGCTTGCAAGCACAACCTACTGGTTTTCCGGGTGCTCATTCTACCTTTCAGCAACGCCCTCCACCACCTCCGATCCCGCCTCTTCCCGCTTCCTATCAACAGAGTGCGCCCCCACCTCCACCCCCCGTGCCTCCGCAGCAGCCGAGTTTTCTGAATGTGAATCAGAGTCATCTAAGTGGTCCTGCGCCGTCCTTTGGAATGTCAAGCTTGGCTGCTCAGCCAACGGGTGTTGGGCTTCTGTCACAACCTACCGGTTTTCCAGGACGTACTGCGGCTCCATTGGTCCCTCAGGTCACCGGCTTCGTTGATCCTCGACTTCAAATGATGTCTAGCTTGTTTATGCCTGCCAATATATCCGCTCCATATACATCTGGCGGGACTCCACAGTTCGCAGCGCTCCCGCAACAACAGCTCGGTGGTCTCTCATTGCAGCAAAGTTTCCAGCAGCACAATCAAGCCCATGGAAGGGGGACAACGCCTAAAATTCCATGGCTATTGGGTAAAGCAGAGAAGAAACAGTACGATCAAATATTCAGAGTTTGGGATGCTCAAGGCACCGGGTTTATCAGCGGTGAGACAGCGTTGGAGGTCTTTGGACAAAGTGGTCTAGACAGGAACGACCTCGCGGAGATCTGGTTGGTCTTAACACTGAACCATGATAGGCTTGATTTCTGATACCATTCATCGACGTGCTAACAGGACGCTGGCCGATGCTGATAACCGGGGTAAACTGAATTTGGCAGAGTTCCATGTTGCCATGGGTTTGATTTACCGACGTGCGTAGTAAATCCTCAGTCCAATGCTGACCACATGCTCATTAACGTTCGGCCATTATCAGGTCTCAATGGAAATGATATCCCGATTGAACTTCCCCCCGAACTTATTCCGCCATCCTCTCGAGATCTCGATACCTCGGTTAATTTTCTCAAAGATATTCTCAAGAACGATAGTCGTGCGCGTTCTCCATCGGGACTTGATACTCCGGTCTCGCGTCTGAAAGAACGCTCTTTCACCTCTTCGTCTTCCTTTACGCAGCAAGGGGGGCGACAAGATGCAACTGTCTATAAACACGAAGATTCCAATTTTCCTGGAGTTTACCAGCCAGCCCATCGTCATGTGGACCGGAGTGCCGTTCGATCGCGTGCGGATGACGCGAGCCCTGCGACGGCAGACCTGTCCTCTATTAAGAGGCAGTTGGCGAACACACAGAAAATGCTGGACGATACATTGGTGAATGAGCGGTCGTCTGATGCACTGGACAGGGAGCTCGAGGATTTGCGGCTCAGAATTACTCGATTACAAGAGGATCTCGAGTACGCTTCAAAAGGTTCGAGGACGGCAGCCAAAGACGGAGAGAGGAGGCGTCTTGAGAGAGAACTCGTGAGGCTAATGCACGAGGAAGTGCCGGAACTGGAGAGGAAGGTGGAAGAACGAGAGGCGAGGAGAGAGAGGGAGAAGCGAGAATGGGCCCGTGACCGCGATCGAAGGAATGAGCGTTTTGGACACCTTGGCGGGGATGACAACGGGAGGTATTCACCGGCATCGCGATACCGAGAGGATGAAGAACGACCTTACTCTAGGAGCGTATCAAGGTACGATCGAGACGACAGGGATTATGATCGTGACAGGTCATATAGAGATGGAGAAAGAGATCGCAACCGCGACGGTGATCGTGATCGTGACC
>JBBPMH010000634.1:0-20065 GCA_038090235.1 Pulveroboletus ravenelii
ACTTCTTCTGATCTCTTGGTAAGGCCCTCAGTATCACCCTCCACTTTACTTCCAGCTACCACCCAGAAGGTGATGGCCAGACCAAGCAAACTAACCAGACATTGGAGTAGTATCTCCACACCTACTACAGCTACTAGCAAGATGATTGGTCAGACCTCCTGCTGCTAGTGGAGTTTGCCTTTAACAATGCACCCAGCACAACTACCAGTGTCTCACCCTTCTTCACAAATAAGAGCTATCACCCTAACCTTTCCATCAACATCACCTCCACTCTGAGCTCCACTCAAGCACAAGAATACACTACCAACCTGGAAGAGCTCCATGAGTTCCTCCAGTTCAAAATAGGTCTGGCCAAATAGCATTATCAAGGAAAGAAGCATATGTCAAGGCAAAGTACTTCTGCTTTACATGGCCCTCCCAGAAGCTCTCCAACAAGTACTTAGGACCCTTTCTGATTATCACTAAGCCCAGCTCTTATGCCATTACTCTTCACCTACTAAACTCCATGAAAGCAATCTATTCAGTATTCCATGTCTCCTAACTAGAATCTTGCATTCTGAACAAGATTCCCAACTGCACCCAAGCTCTGCCACCTCCAATAGAGATCAATGATGTTAAGAACAGAACTTCAAGGGTAACTCTGGAACTCCAGAGTTCAGACAGGACTTTGGCTTCACTGTATGTGGTGTGCCCTGTCACAAGTCTGGGTGTCCTGAATTTACTAAGGGTCAGGCGAGGGTCAGAGTGACCTTGTTGCAAGCAATGAAGGTCAAGGGAGGATCAGAGAAGAGCTGTCAAGGCTCAAGCAGAGGGTCAGAGAGGACTGGGGATGTCTTAGTCAATATTCAAACTGAGGTATGTATAACATAGTACAGAGTCTTATATATGGAGTAGGAGCACTGGTATGGGAACCAATAGCTCAGAGCCAGAGGCAAAGTGGAAAGAACAACAGAGCTGTGCTCCAGGGTCGGAGGGGCTATGAAGAGAGATGGGCAGTGTATAAGGTAAGTAAAGAATGGAACGTAAGTACAGTAAAGCAGAATTACTAAGTACAGAGTCCGGAGAGTCTAGAGTGCACACTCATCGAGAATGCACCAGAGTTTGCAGAAATGGGGCCAGAGTTGGATCTGGAGTTAGGAGTTGCACAGGATATGACAAATGGAGATATTAAGTACAAAATTGAGGCAATCCTCAACTCTAAGATTGATCAGAGACAGCATTGCAACATCTTGTACCTGGTTAAATGGTCTGGTTATGTCATGACCATAACAACTCCACTTGCTCCACAGACCATTCTGCTTGTTCCACCTTGTACTTGGATACTTTTACTCTTGTTCTGATACTCTGTACTATAGCTCTAACTCTGCTTTGACTGTGGTGCTGGCTGTTCCTAGACCAGTAACTGGTTCCATTCTCCATCTCTCCATTCTCTGTCTCTCCATTCTCCATCTACACCACATTCTTGCTTAGTTCTCCATTCTTCATTTATTGTTCTGACCCTTTGTTCCACCTCCATTACCATGTGCTCATATATACTGTACCACCTCTGACCTCATGTATATAAGTCTGATCTGCTGAGGACTTACTCCTCAGTTTGAATATTATAGTCTTTTATCTTCTCCTCTTCATTGTGAACTCCTCTTCTCTGTCCTCCCTTCCATCTGACAGATTCTGTCTCTGTCCCTTTGACCTTCCTCTGCCTGACCTCTGAAATACAAGGATCCAGGATCGCCAGGGCATAGCACTCCACCCTGAGTCACTGAAGCCAAAGTCCTCCCCCTCCAACCTCCGCCCAGTACCCCCTTCATGCGCTCCCCTGTCAGAGTTAGCAGTGGAGTGGACCCTGACAGGTTATGAAGGTACCAGCAAAAAAATGTCTTGGTTATTAGTGACAGAGTTGGATCATGCTAGCAAGCTGTTGGCAGACTTCCACACTAAGTACCCTGATAAGCCTGGTTCCTTCATTTCCTCTTAGATTTAACCATCTGATCAAACTGAGTCTATTCCAACAAAAGGTACAATGATTTCTATTTACAAGGCAGAAGAGCTGCCACTGCTCCCCTTGCCTTCTCTGTGTTGGAGATCATACCATAGATAATATATATTCCTTCTTTTCCTTACTACCGTCCGACCCTACACTCGCTATATTACCATATTTAGACATCACTATTTCCCACATCATACGGTACAATACCTCTCCTCCAGTCTTTCATATGACTGACTGGAGGTGAGTACTTACATGCTCATTATTGCTCGCATATCAGTACTTATGATGTATAAGACCTGACAGTCTACTATTCTAGCTCGCACCCCATTCTCTCATAGGTTATGAGCCCTGTCTAGCACAGATGGAAGACATACCAAACCAATCCATAGAGCTAGACAATACCTACCAACTAACTCACAGTGATCCCACAACACTTGTTACTTGAACCAAACACCTGAACCCTTGACCCTACCATGTTGCGAAACAGCTCCTGCAGTCGTGTGCCTGAACCTAGTATCAGCATCATCAGCATGTTATGCCCAGCCATATTCAACCAACCACCTGACCCAACCAACACGCTGCAACCTGGCAGACTACTTGAACTGACCCAACCTGCCTCGTGTGACAACACACGGAACCACTTCCGCTTGCCACTCAACCCCTCGCTACTTGATGAGGATACCTCTGACAAGGAAATCCACTTCACGCTCAGGAAAACAGTGGATGTATCTAAATACTACAACCAACTGTTCCAACTGAAACCATGCCTAACTGGCACTAACTACGCCACTTGGATGAGCGTAACATAGCGAGCGCTCCGCATGACTGGACTAGCAGTATATCTAGACTTGGAATTCAGACCAGACCCAAATGACCACACCACATGTATATGCTGGACTAAGGCCGACATGATGGTTAGCGCAGCACTTACAGCATGCATGACTGAGGAGATCCAAAACTGGGTCAGACACCTGGCCACAGTGGCTGAGATATGGGCCGAAGTGTGCCGTCTCTATGCTGGTACTACAGTAACGGACTGGATGATGACGATGACCAAGCTGATTTCCACCCGGTACAATAATGGTGAAGATGTGCTAGAACACATAGCAATGATGCAGAGTTACCGACATGACCTAATACTCATGCAGCATGACATCGACGACCAAATTTTCACCTGTTTCCTATGGATATCCATGCTGCCCACCTGGAATTATATATTTGTGGGAATGCCTGACCATTACACCTCACAAGAAGTCGAGCGCCACATCCAACAGGAACACGGAGTCCGTAATACCCAGAGCGGATCTACTACAAAGGCCCTACAGGTAACCTCATCAAAAACCAAAAGCAGCTGCAGCCATGTACCAATATCTGGCGAACCCTACTGCGACAATTGCAAGGTGACTGGACACTGGACCCAGGATTGCTATTCATCCAGTGGTGCCATGCATGGCAAACAGCACTGGGACCAGAAAGATAAAAAGGGTGAAAAGGATACAAAGGAGGCAAAAGACAAGGCTGAGAAAGGGAAAGGGCGAGATCGTGAGGCAAAGCATAGATATAAGGGCAAAAATAAGCAGACGAAACGTGCACACCAAGCACAGGCTGACAATGCCTCAAGCTCGAGTGACAAACAACACTCGGATTCCAGCCTATCAGCCTACATGACCACTAACATGTTGTCACGATTGCAAACTCTCTGGCTACTTGATAGCGGTGTGACAAACCACATATGCACCAAACAGTTGGCTTTCATGGACTACGTCCCATCACAATCAACCATCTCTGGAATTGTGCATGACAGACCACAGCTCAATGTACTCAGAAAGGGTACAATATACTTAAAAGTCACTGTCCAAAACTGCCCTGACCGAACCATCAAACTACTCAATGTCAGCCATTGCCCAAATGCCCGCAGTAATCTTCTATCGGAAAGCTGGATGGACCAAAAAGGGATGGAAATTACCAAGCGGAATGGTCGTCTCACCATAACCAAACCCAATGGCGAGATTGCCATGGAAGAATGACTACAGGGAAATCTATATGAAATAGATAGTGTGACCATACCCCCTCAGGACAACCCTGATGCCGCATTTACCACCTGAACCACCTCCAATCTCAACCTCTGGCATGCCTAACTTGGCCATATCAGCCTTAAATCTATCCAGCACCTTGACCAACACCATCTCGTCAGCAGTCTTGACCTTTGTGGAAAAGGAGAACTCACCCCATGCAATGGATGTGCAAAAGGGAAACACCACCAAACCCCCTTTCCAACCAACTCAACTGACTGAGCCACCATACCAATCGAACAACTTCATATGGACCTCCAAGGACCATTCGAAAAATCCATATTAGGCTACTGGTATATTCTTGCAGTTATCAACGACTATAGTCGAAAAGGGTGGAAGGACTACCTAAAGCACAAGAATGAAGCTGGCCAATACATTAAAAATCTAATTGAATGACTTGAAACCCATACAGGCCACCGAGTTAAGACCATTCGTTCTGACCATGGTGGTGAATTTATTGACACCCAACTCCAGTGCTATCTACTTGATAAGGGTATCGCCCATGAACTATCAGCCCCACACACACCACAACAAAACAATGTTGCTAAAAGATTTAACCAAACCACGTATGAGAGCACCCTGGCAATGATGGAGGATGCTGAAATGGCAAAAGGCTTCTGGCCTGAAGCTTATGACTATGCCAACTTCATCTGAAATAGATATCCTACAAAAGCGCTTGACAAACAGACTCCAAATGAAGCGTTTTACGGCCGAAAACCTGATGTCTCAACATTGCAGATATTTGGCTTGCACTGCCACGTAAGGGTACCTCCCAAAAATTGCCATAAACTTGACCCCCACTCTATTGACGGCATTTTCTGTGGCTTTGAACAAGGTTCCAAAGCATACAAGGTCTGGATTCCATCTAAACATAAGTTCACTGCCTCCCACGATGTTATTGTCTATGAGAAAACCCTCCAACAGGACAATGACAGCAGCGCTACTCAACCAGCTCCCACTACTGCTGTGCCAAATGAGGGGGTGCCTACCATCACTCCTACTGCTCTGTCTGAGGGGGTGACCAAGGACAAAACCACCTGAAGCAACCCCAATCATGAAAAGCCCTCAGTGACATTGGACCCAGCACAGCCACCTCTCCACTGCTCCAAACGCGTCACTTAACTGTCTTGGAAAAAGCAAGCAGCCAATTACCAGGTCACAAAGGAGATTGAGGCACACGCTGAACGAAAAGCCCAACAGGAAACCTATGTACAAGCTAAGAACGACATAAACACAAGTGAACTCACCCAGTTCACATATGCAGCAATACACAACAAAGAAAGTCCGCAAAACTTTCATGAGGCTACAATGAGCGCAAATGCCAATGATTGGTGGCAAGCGATGCATGAGAAGTACAACATGCTACAATAGCGTGGCACCTGGGAACTAGTCGACAAGCCAACTGACCACAAGGTCATTGGATGCCGATGGACTTATGCCATTAAATATGGCCCAGAGGGCGAAATCCTGCAGTACAAAGCACAACTAGTAGCCCAAGGCTTCTCACAGGTCCCAGGAATTGACTACAGTGACATGTTCTCACCCACAGTCCATCTCAACTCACTCCACATGATCTTACATCATGTGACTGTGCATGGCTGGTACCATGCACAGGACAACGTGACTGGCACATTTTTACACAGTAAAATAGACCACAAAATTTACATGTGCCAGGCCCAAGGCTTTGATGATGGAACCAACAGAGTCGCCAAGCTCCTACTGAGCCTGTACGGTATCAAATAAGGGTCACACCTCTGGAACAAACACATGGACCAGAAACTGTGCAGAAACAGCTTCGATCGGCTCCCATCTGATCCTGCTATCTACACCTGTTCTATAGACTCTGGAACTGCCATCACTGCCATCCATGTCAACAACACCCTCATGGTCGCCAACACCAAAGCGATGCTCCAGGACACCTGCCAGACCCTCCACTGACTCTTTGGGATAAAAGAGGAGGATCCCGATTGGTTGATGGGACTAAAACTCATGGATGACTGAAAGCGGCGCACAGTCATGCTCTCACAGGCTAGGTATGCTGACGCTGTACTCAGATGCTTCTGCATGGATTTGTGCAACCCAGTCAGCACACCCATGGACTTGGGAACAGTCCTGACAAAAGAGGACTGCCCCCAGGTCGAGGAAAAACATGTGGAAATGGCATGCTACCCATACTGCGAAGCACTCAGCATGGTAACATGGCCCACAGTCATCTCATGTCCCAATCTCACGTATGCAGTCAGCCAACTCAGTCAATACAGCGCCAACTCTGGAAAGCCACACTGGAACGCACTGACGCGTATTCTGAAATACCTAAAAGGAACCTGCAACTATGCACTCACGCTCGGCCGCACATTGGACATGGACCCACTCACACTCACGGGTCATGCTGACGCCAACTGGGCCCGCAACGTTGATGACTGCCACTTAGTCACTGGCTACATATTCCAGCTCGGCAGCTCTCCTGTCTCATGGAACAGCAAAAAGCAACCCACCATTGCCGCGTCATCAACTGAGGCCGAATACATGGCCCTCTCGTATGCCACACAACAGGCCATGTGGCTATGCTACCTCACACGTGACCTCAACCTCTCCGACAGCAATGATCCACCAGCCACAGTCATTCACACTGACAACATGGGTACAATAGCAATCACGTGCAGCACTAAATGTCACTCCCGCTCCCGCCACATCATGACCCACTTCCACTTCATATGTGAGAAAGTTGAGGACAACTCCCTCAACCTAGTGCACACATGGACTGATGAAATGCTCATGGATGGACTCACGAAGCCACTTGCATGCACACAACATGAACTAATGGTAGCAAGATTATCATTATCTCCGGTTTGAGGGGGTGTGTTGGAGATCATACCATAGATAATATATATTCCTTCTTTTCCTTACTACCGTCTGACCCTACACTCGCTACATTACCATATTTAGACATCACTATTTCCCACATCATATGGTACAATACCTCTCCTCCAGTCTTTCATATGACCGACTGGAGGTGAGTACTTACACACTCGTTATTGCTCGCATATCAGTACTTATGATGTATAAGACCTGACAGTCTACTATTCTAGCTCGTGCCCCATTCTCTCATACTCTGCTCCTGTCCCCTTCCTCACTCCTGGCTTTTCTTCACTGCCCGCCTTGCCTTCTCTGTGGCCTTCACCCTAGCAACTGACATGCAGTCATCCAAGTCAGTGATGAGGTTGTCCTCAGTGGCATTATTCCAGTCATGTGCCATATTGAGGTTAATGGTATAAGTTGAAGTTTGATCCACCTAATGCACCTCCCTAAATAGTGTTCACCATTTTTGAACTCCACTGCACTCTGCACACTCCACATTGTTCCATGTCCACTGCCCTTAGGTCCACAAGCCCTCAGGGGTTCAGGCCCTAAAAGGGGGATACTATCATGACTGTGACAACTCCACTTGACTCTGCATCCATTTTGCTTCCTTCACTCTTGTACTTAGACTCTTTTCATCTCTTCTCTGACACTCTGTACTATAGCTCCGACTCTGCTTCGACTGCAGTGCCAGTTACTACTTGGCTGGTCACTGTTTACATTACTCTGTCTCTCCATTCCTTGCTTAGTGTACTCTGCCTTATTGTTCCGCCTCCAATGCTATGTTCTTGTACATATAGTACCACCTCCAAACTCCTGTATATAAGTCCGACTTGCTGAGGACTTACTCCTTAGTTTGAATATTGAAGTCTTTTAGTCTTCTTCTCCTCACTGTGATCTCCTCTTCTCTGTTCTCCCTCCCATCTGATAGATTCTGTCTTCATCCCCTTTGACTCCTCCTGCCTGACCTCTGAAATACAAGGACCTGGGATCACCAGGGTGCAGCACTTCATCTGAGTTGCTGAAGCCAAAGTCCTCACACCTCTGAACTCTGCCTAGTCCCCCCTTCATGCACTCTCCTGTTGAAGTTAGCAGCAGAGCAGACCTTGACACTCTGTACTATAGCTCCAACTCCACTCCAATTGTGGTGCCAGTCAGTACTTGACTGGTAGCCAGTTACATTACTCTGTCTCTCCATTCTTCATTTACATTACATTCCTCATTTAGTTTACTCTGCCTCCTTGTTCTGCCTCCAATGCTATGTATATCTCTCATACATACAGTACTGCCTCTGAACTCCTGTACATATATAAGTCCAACTCACTGAGGACTTACTCCTCAGTTAAAATATTGAAGTCTCTTGCCTTTTCCTCTTCACTGTGACCTTCCTCTTCTCTGTCCTTTCTTCTGTCTGACAGATTCTGTCTCCATCCCTTTGACTCCTCCTGCCCAACCTCTGAAATATAAGGACCTGGGATCACCAGGGCACAGCACTCCACCCCAAGTTGCTGAAGCCAAAGTCCTCACCCCTAAAAACTCCACCCAGTCCCCCCTTCGTGTGCTCTCTAGTCAGAGTTAGCAGTGGAGCAGACCCTGACACTCCACTCTGATTGCAGTGCCAGTAGGGTTTAACATGGATATACCCTTGGGTATCTGTGAGTGTACCCATACCCATACCCTTGAATATACCCATACCCTTGATAGGTTGACCCATAGGTCTGGATATATTTCAAGCAATTATGACAGGACAACACTACAATCTAATAAGGTCTCACCCATTCTCTAACATTTCCTCTATATCCCTACTGACATCTGGAAGTGAACTCACTGCCATCACATCCTCTGTCTTGACTAGATTGAGTAAGCTCCAATGACCTACATATAGAAGCATTTTGGGGGAATCGAGACACCTGGTTTTATCAGTATTTTTTGGCTTCTGCTTCTTGAGTGGATGCTCAACTATATTATCAAGTGCTGCTTGGACTTTTGCTGAAGGCTTTGGCAGACATGTTTCAGTCAAAGGAGCAAGAGTTGACTGCATTGAGGCTCTGATAGTGGGTTGTGCTCGTGGGCTTTGTGATTGCAGTATTTAAGCTTACAGAATGCAAGCCAGGAAGTAAGGTTCCTGCAGAATGGAGACAGTGTAGCTTATGTAATAGCAACTTATGTAACTTTAGTCTCCTGAGCTAGTTCCAATAAGCTAACCCACATAGCGGGTATGGGTATGGGTATGGGTATCAAGAGTACCAACCCATACCCATACCCACAGATACCCATACCCATAACCCATGTGGGTTTTCCATATCCATGTTAAACCCTAGGTGCTGGTCAGTACTTGACTGGTAGCTGGTATATTATTTCATCTCTCCATTCTCTGTTTATGATACATTCCTCACTTAGTCTCCATTCTTCGCTTAGACTCTCAATTTCTCATTTAGTGCTCTGCCTCTTTGTTCCACCTCCAATGCTATGTTCTTGTACATACTGTACTGCCTCCAATCTCCTGTATATACAGTGACTCCAAAAACTGTTCCAATGTTTGGTAATTTTGTAGTATACATAAAATAGCAGTTGTAGGCATAGGAATCCCACTTTGTGTTGGTGGGATCATGTGATATACTGACTCTCGGCTACCTGCTGACATAATTATTATGTAATTTGACCCAGGGAATGCCAAACTACATCCATTTTAAAACAGGAACATCATTGGAATAGTTTTTGAGCTTTTAGTAACAGATAGGGTATCTGATATATATCAGTACTTAGTATATCCTCTTTTGGCTTTAAGCACTGCCTGAACCCTTCTAGGCATGCTCTCAATCAACTTCTGACACTTCCCAGGTGCTATACCCCACTACTCTGCCTTAGTCCTTTTCCATAACTTCTCATGTCCATCAGAAGGGTTTTCATACCCTGCAAGTCTTCTTTTGAGGTAATCCTAGAGATGTTCAATAGGGTTCATGTCAGGAGATTGTGCGGGCCAAACCATAGTCCTGAATTCTTGCTCCTCTAGCCAATTCTTGACCTTTTTACAAGTATGCTTGGGGTCATTGTCTTACTAAAAGATGATGTCAGAAGGATTGAGTTCATGATCCTACAAGGTATCCAGCAGGTCCTCCTTCAAAATTTGAAGGTATAGATCCCCATCCATCCTACCATCAATCTTGGCAGCAGAGCCAACTCCCACCCAAGTCATACACCCCCACATCATCATAGAACCTCCACCAAACTTGAGAGTTCCATCTACCAGCCTATCACTAAGCCCCTCACTAGCTCCTTTCCATGCCCATTTATGCCCATCTGACTCTAGGTGATTGATTTTGGTTTCATCAGACCATATTACCTTCTTTCAGTCTGCTATGGTCCAATCCTTATGGGCATAGGCAAAATCCAAGTGAGCTTTATGATGCCTAGCAGAGAGAAGAGGACATTTGGACTTGACTACAGCCTTCATATCAGCTTTCTTCAAGTGAAGGTGAACTGTATTGGTAGAGAGAGGCTGGTTGATGATATTGGAGAGTGCTTTGGTCACCTGAACAGCAGTTTCAGCTTTTCCAGAGGTGATAAAATCCTGAGCATAATGAATATTTGTAGAAAAAAGCTTGGATGGATGACCTCCAGTAGACTTTTGAAGGGTAGAATGCTCCTTGGAACAAAGTCTGGAGATAGTGGCAATGCCTACACCTGTTCTAGATGCAATAGAGTGAATAGAATGGCCAGAATCAAGCTGAGAGAGAATAGTGTTCTTTTGAGCAGTAGAGAGAGATTGCATGATAATAATGATTAAAAGCAAAGAAGTGTGAGATCTATTTCAAGCTCAGACATTATATTTATATGTGTATCTTTGTTTGTAGCATCAAATAATAACAAATATTCCTTTGTTTTACTGAAATCCTATAGATCATATGAAAAGCTCAAAAACTGTTCCAATGATATCCTGTTTTAAAATGAATGTATCTCTGCATTCCCTGGGCCAAATTACATCAGTATTAGGTCAGCAGGTAACCAAGAGTCAGTACCTCACATAATCCCACCAATGCTAAGTGGGATTCCCATGCCTACAACTGCTATTTTATGTACACTACAAAATTACCAAACATTGGAACGGTTTTTGGAGTCACTGTATATAAAGGTGCTTACCTGCTGCTGGGACTTTGGGTGATAATATCAAGACTGGATTGCTCATGTTCATGTCATGTTGCTTCTTTTGTTTGCTGGATTGCTCCTTAACTATGGTATTTAAAGCAGTTTGTGATCTTTCTTTGCTGGTAGCAGCATCTTTTGTTGGGTCATATAAGAGTTCTGTTAACATTGGAGCTAGCTGCTTTACAACAGAAGTTACAATTTTTTCTATCATGATCTCTTAATCTATAGCACACTCTGTCAACAGATGATGCATAGCTGTGAAATGGGAATGAGATGTTTCTTCTGTTGCTCTTTTTTCCACCAACACATGAGACCGTGATTAATGATATGGCAGCCCTGTCCCTTCTGGCATTACTTGACAATGTTTCTGCCATGCCATGCTTGCCTGTAAAAATAATGGCAGAATGTCCTCAGCTATTCCAGCCAAACTTTGAGTACTGAGGCCTTAGATGCAATTTTCTGTTGCCCTTGTATGTCCTGCCTGCAATGCTTCTATGTCCTCCTCCAGATTTAATTCTGTGATGTTTTCCATAGCACATTTGAACTTGCACTTCCAAGCAGTTTGAATATGTCACCATGGATGAATTGTCAATGCAAACTGGACATGAGGTAGACTATGTTGAGATTGCTAAGCTATGCTCAGTTCCCATCTACAAGGATGACAGTGCCAGCATATGGATAGAGAAACAAGCAAAACAGCAAGCAACTCTTGTTCATGCCCAGGAGATGGAACAAGAGCATGAACAAGTAAAGATCTGTCTCTGCTTATGAAGCCCATACCAGAAAAGTGATGGCAGCCAAAAAGTGTAAGTAATTTATCTATTATTTTCTATCAATATGATTATAACATAAGAGTACATGTATATCTAGCCAAGTTCAAATCCAGAGAGATCATTGGAAACAGTGATGAGGAAGCTGAGTGAGTTCCTGACTAGCACTTCCAAAGCTGTTTTATCTGGTAAGTCTACCATGCACAATCTGTTGACAGATTATACTCACTCAAGATTCATCTGTATAGCATCATCATCATTGCCATCATTGTCACCAATATTTTCCAATAATGAGTCAGAAGCTGAGGAGATATGAACTAGGGCCAGTAGTCATAAGCACACTATCAAGGAAGTGGGACAAAGTAATGTGAATACCAGAGGGGCTGGCTGCACATGCCCACTACCCAACTGTGCCATCACCATTCTGTCATTTTTAGGTACATTTTTTTATCTCTATCTTTGTTACTGATACTGACAAGCTTTATCCATGTGCCTTTACCATCACCTGACTGTGGCACCACCCAACCATGTCACCACCCATTTTTATCATTTTTAGATATGTTTTTTCTATTTCTATCTTTTTTACTGATACTGACCAGCTTTATTCATGTGCCTTTTGTTATGCTTGATCCCAAAGGGTCAAGACGTGGACTTGGCTAAGAGTCGAGGACAAGGGATTGCTATAAGCTAGCTGCTTTTAGCAAGACAAGAAGGAAGGGACATAGCCTGCTAACGGCAGGGTCAAGGGTTCATCTGACAACTAGCCGACGATGTTCAATGGTCGAAGGTCTTTCCTAGCAACTAGCTAGCAAGGGGACTAAGTTATGAGCAAAGTGCTCAGTCGAGTGCAGAGCGAGGGCACTTTAGAGAAAGCAGGTGGATTGCCGAGTAGGTCTAAGTTAAGGAGACAGGTAGACCTACAAGGGTTTTTATAGTACATCTGGAAACAATAAGATAAAACAAAGACAATGAGGAAACAACAAAGATTGGTAAATGCATGAGTAAATCAGCGAATGGCAAAAGGAACTTGGTGACTAATGGTGGAGTTACAAGCCCGATACGAGAGAATCGGACAAGGAGACTAATGTTCAATGACAAATAGTGGAAACAAGGTAGAAACAAAAGTGAAACATAACACCTTTACCATTTCCTGACTGTGCCACTGCCCAACCATGCCACCACCTGACTGCCATGACCTGTTTTATCATTTTTAGGTACTTTTTTTTAAATCTCTATCTTTTCTATTGATACTGATAAGCTTTATTCATGTGCCTTTACGATCACCCAACTGTGCCACTGCCTGACTGTGCCACCACCCATTTTGTCATTTTTAGATATGTTTTTTTTAATCTCTATCTTTTTTACTAATACTGACCAGCTTGTACTTATGCCACTTTGTCATCACCTAACTATGTTGCTACCAATTTGCAGAGTTAAATACCAAGAAAAGGGCCACAATAGAGTCTGAAGAAGATATTGTCAATATAGATTCAGATTCAGATGTTAATTCTGATAATCATTCCCAAGGTAAGCTATTTATATAATAATGAGAATCATTGATATGAATACATATTTAAAGTTCTGAAAAGACTTTGTCAAGCTGGTGATAAGTCAACTCAGTTCTCTGCCTCAGATATAAAATCAATTTGAATATCATTTTTACTTTTGATTTACTTGATATATAGTTGCAACATCTGTTGTGTCTAGTCAGATCACATCCAGAGAATCCTCTGGTAAGTTTTAATCTCTATTATAATACAGTGGCTCAAATAAGTGTCCCAATGTTGGGCCATTTTGGAAAAACTTAACATTTGCAAGAGAACCAAAATGTATCAGCTCTAACCCTTGCAGGGTCATCAATAGCCCTAACTCTGACCTTGAGGATGAGCCCTTAGTCATGTGATTTGGTTTCCATGGCACTGAGATATAACAATTTCAAAATGACATATTATTGGGACACTTATTTGAGCATGATATTATTAGTCATCTTTTGGTAAATAACATAATGTTCTGATAGATGCTGTGCTTCATCCCTGTCTCATTATGTAACTTACATAACCCCTCACATGGACTTCTGCATTATGAATGTGGGAGTTGTCCCCTAACTAAGTGGACATTACCAGTCTCAGATAAGGGGCTGGGGGCTGGGAAAGTGTAATGCAGTCCTCGGGTTCCTGGTTGCTGCCATGGTCTAAATGGTCATAGGTGTACCTGTTCAAAGGTCCCTTGTGCCTACTGTCCCTCCAGGCTGGATCTGGGCTGGGCCACTCTTGGTATATGGAATATGTGCTGTCGCTCTCTGTCAGCATCAGTAGCCAGCACTGTGAGGGGATCTGTAAATGTAACACTGAGGATTGATGGTGGCTTGAAAGTTGACATAGTGCTCGCAGTGCTGATCTGTTTTGCAGACACCAGACACCCACTGGCACTGGGCAGTCTCTAACATGGTAAATGAACTTTTGAAGAGCATGACGACAATGCCCAGTATATAGTACAATTTTCTTACTGAGGGCATGCTAACAAACAAGGTGCTATATGAGCATCATACAGCATGATGATTTAGCTACTTTCAACTAACAAGGTAAGCCCAACTATCCCATAGTCTGCACATGTTAGACACTTGCCTCTTTGCACATCAGAATGTCTTAGTGATTGCACAAGAGGTCATTGAGTATCCTCTTCACAGATCTGACCCCTTCAAAGACTCATGCCCTTTCACTCTCCTCGACTTTTGGAAGTAACCTAGAGTTGACCCAGTCAGGATCCCATTGCTGAATATAGTTCTTGATATGCTCCTTTGTTGCCCTGTCCTAGAGGTGGAATAGTGACAGCATATATTCACTGATCACATGCAAGGTCAGGTCATTAGAACCTTTCGGTTGCTTGAACATGGGCCAGGGAAAGTCCTCCTATGTCAACAATCCCAAGGTCTGAATTTTGCTCCATTGGTCACTGTAAGCACCAAATAGCTTCATGACTTCTTCTTTGGACATTATTCTGCCTGCCTTTGCCTGCCTTTTATGCATTCTTGTTGATCTGTATCTTGGCTGCTCTTCATGTCATCAAGCCTGCCTAGCCTACCATTGGTGGGGCTCAGCATTCTTGGGTGGTGGATTTGGAGTGCTCCTAGTCAGAGGTTTCAGTGTCAAAGTCTTCCAACCTGTTGGTTTGGAGTTACCCAGCGATTGAGAATCGGTTATGGAAGCTGGTCACATGGAGGTCAGTGAGAAGTTACTGGTAGGATTTCCATGACTGGAAACACTCATACTGACTTCATCCATAGCTGCACTCACTGCAGCAGGCATATTATGTCTGCTATGGTCAGGGCCTGAAGAGTAAGACACTCATAAAGAGGGTGTAGGTTGAAGCCAGGCTGGAATCCAGCATTCCCAGACCTCTTCCTTTTGCTCTCTGACCCTCTGACAATGGGATCCCTCCTCTTGTTTCTGAAATTCTTCTTGCAACCTATTGTCCTCCCTACGACGCATTTCTGCCTCTCTGTAGTTTAGGATATCTTCCCTGTGCCCAAGTTCATCTTCATGTTTGCGCAGCTCCTCCTCTTTCTTCCACATTTCTTCACTTTTGAGAATGGCTTCTTTCATTCTGCACTGCACCTTTTCCTCCTTTTGCTCTGCTGCTTCCTTTTTCCACTTTGCCTCAGACTTCTTATGTCTCACCCCCTTTTCTATGATCCTGACCTCTGCCTCCTTCTATCTGATATCTTCCTTCTTCTGTCTAACCATTGTTTCTCTTGAATTCACTTCCTGTTCCCTCCTCTTTAATTCCTCCTCTTTTTGTTTTATCTCCAATTCCCTGGATCACTTCTCCTTCCATTTACCTTCTTTTTTGGGCTGAGTATCTGGAGCTTAAATGCAAGAGTTGTTCCCAAGCTGAGGGTATGTTATAGGACTCAGAGAGGGGGTCTGGGGGCATGAAATAGCATTCTCAAATGTCTGGTTGCCGCTTTGCACCAAACAGTCATCGGTGTGCCCATATTTGTGTATTTCACCCTCACTGTCCCTTTTCTGAGTTCAGTTCAAGCTAATCCATTCTTGGTCCACAAAATAAACACTCAACTGCTCTTCATCAATGTTTCCAGACAGCACATCAAGGGGGTCTGTGAATGCAACACTGAGGGTGCATGGTGTCTCCCAAAAGTGATGTGGCATTCGCTCGGCCCTGTATCTCAGGTGCAAGCACGCATGACATTTGTGTGTCCTTCCCAGGCACGATCGATGGGGCTGACTTTTTCTTTTTGAAAACAGATCGGCCTCCAGATGAAGGCAGGACATGGGCACAAGAGCTATTCTCAAATGGAAGGTATGTTGCATAACATGAGCCTGCAGTAGGAAAATTGCAACCTAATTCCTGAGCCTCTGGTCATTGCTATCCTCTTTCTGAGCTTGGTTTGAACCAGTCCACTTTTGAACTGCAGACTCAATGCTTGATGACTCTCAATAGATATTGCTGGATAACGCATCGAGGGGCTCCATGAATGCAATGCTAAGGGTACAAGGTGCCTTGAAGTACAATGTATCACTTCCAATGTCACTCTGCCCTATGGGTATGGATGAACATGACATTTCTGTGTCCTCCACAGGTAGGATCAATGGTAGCATACCCATGTTGATGATGGGTGGGCTTATGGATGTAACAGTAGACAGCACTTGTGTCACAAACCTGAACATGCATGACATCTCAGCATCATCCTTGTGTGTAATTGATGGTTTCCAAATCTCTTGTATAACAGGCCTTGTATTTGGGCCCAGATTACATTGAATGCTCCTCATTGTCAAATCAGTCAGGTTGGTAGGGGTGGTGGAGTGTGACATGAGCTTGGATTTGTTGATATGCTTTACCTTATCATTGGACAAGGATGGAGTTGATGTAGGGCCCACTGGATGATAGGCACTGTGTGCAGGCTGCAACTGGAAAGAAGGTGGTGGCAACAGAGAGGGTTGGCTTTCTGGGAGGTTGAGCTAAGGAGAGTAGGACTGAGAAGATGTTGCAGGAGCCACGTTCTTCCACATTCTCTCTATTTCATCCAATATTGCCTGTTGCTCCAATATCACACTTCCTGACCATGCTTGATCTGGTGAGTAGCCAGTGGCCCACCATCTTTCCTGCCATTCCTGCTCAAGTGTGACCTGGAGTTGTTCATTGCCAAGTTGGCAGATGGTTTTGAGCAACACATGTTGGTTGGCATCCAGGCATTTGTGCTCTTTGGTGAGCTTATTATTAATCTGCCCCTTGACTTCATTAGCCACAGAGTAAAACCCTGCCTCAAGAGTTATTGTGAGTGCCTGCTTCCATTTCTCGTCAGACCTGGGAGCAGAATATGGCTGAGTGCTTGCAAGCTGAAAAGAATCTTGCATTGGCATTTCCACCTAGCAAGGTCATGGATACTGGATGAAGATTCTGATTAAGATCAAGTTAAATGCTACAAGGGTATGAGTTGACCTAGAAGGTGTGATATGTAAGGGAATAAATGGTTCAGGACTCCTTGTGAAATCTGAGGGTGCATGTTGAGTAGGATTGTTGGTTGTTGAAGTGGAAGAGAGTAAGTAGCATGGTACCAGATATGTATGTGCAGATCCACAGGATATATGTCATTCTTTTCTTGAAATTGGACAAGCTGTGGGGTGCATGCAGAAGGCTGTACTCTGTGGTGGCACTCACACCTGCAATGCTTCACCTCAGAGCACATAAAGGGGATGATCCTCAGAGAATTCTAGTTAGGGTCACAATCACTGTCAAAATCTCAAAATACACATCCTGTTAGGGTCTCAGTTGTATTCAAGATCTACCAGAGCCACAACAACATGTCTGGTAAATGAAACTTCAAGTATGCCTGATGTAAGTATGACAACAGACTGTGAGTGATATGGGTATCATAGTGCATAATTGTTTCGACCATCCCACAGGCACCTATAGACACTCACTCTTTTTGATGTTGGTCTCATCATTACATGTGTGGGAGGTTGTTGGGTGTCCTAGGACATCACAGATTCAGTACCTTTGGGGATTTGCTCCATTCTGTTCCTGCTGAATTTCAGAAATTAAACAATTATATCAGTCAGAATACCATTCCCAAACATTGTTTTTGATACGCACATTTGTAGCTCTGTCCAGAGGGGATTGCAATTGACAACAGTATATATACAGTGATGAAAGGCAGAGTAAGGTCATCAGAGCCTTTGAGTCAAAGAAACATGGGCCAATTTCCTATATTGGGGAACTGAAAGTTCAAATCTGTGCTCAAATCCTGCTCTACCATTACAGTGAGCCCCAAACAATGTTGCTACAAATGAAAATGCATGTACTGACTCAATCAATCAGTGGGTTAACTATGAGATACATACTACACTCATCATAATTGGGGATCAGCAAAGGACCCGAAATGTCTCCCAAGGCTAAGTCTCTGAGTTTCCTCTTGCAATCTGTTGACTCCCTTTTACCATTGAGGGTGTCTTGCCCAAACCTGAGTTTCCTCCTGCTTGCACAATGCTCTCTCTGGGTGCTTCCCCCAGTTTGAGAGAGGCTTCCTCTGTATGCTACATATCTTCCTCTTTCTGCCTGGTATCTTCCCCTTTCTGTCTTGCTATCATTCACCCCCTATTTCTGTTTCTTCACTTCCTCCTCTTTTCATGTCATCTCCAGCTCTCTGGATTCCCCTCTTCCTCCATCCATCTGGCCTCCTCTTCCTCAGGCTCAACCACTGCAAGATTGACATGAGTATGACCAAGCAAAAGATGTGCCACCAAAATTGGGAAGGGAATCAGAGGTTGGGAAAACCCAATCAGTTCTCTAGCTTCTGATTGCTGTGATGCACTGAATGGAGGTCTGTGCCTAGATCTCTCATGCTACTGATCTCCCCTCTGAGCTCAGTCAGAGCTAGTTGATTCAATATGCAGAATGAATGCCCAGTCACTCTCAATTGATGTCAGGAGCAAGTGTGGCAATTGGGTCTGAGAATATGGAGCTACAAATAGACAGTGGTCTAAAAGATGATAAGACACTTGCACTGCTGCTTGGTCTCATGAGCATGAATGGGTGGGGCAGTTGCATGTCCTCTTTGCATGTGATCAAAGGCTGCCAGAACTCAAACCCTTGTGCCACAAGTTTCCTATGCATGCTTGATTTAAGTTGAATGCTCACTTTGGACACTGAATCCAGCAGTGTGGCAGGTGTAGTAGAATGTGGCATAAAGTTGGGTTTGTTGGACATAAGAAAGAGGTTGGGATGTCCTGAGAAGGATATTTCAGAGTTGAGAATGGATGGCACATACCAGGAACCCATGGATGGAGAGACTCTGGCATGGACTCTGCAGGGGGTAGCCTTATCTGCAGATGCAATAGACTTGTCACACTTGAGGCTCATTGTCATATCCCATGCAACTCCTAACTCCGGATCCAACTCTGGCCCCATTCCCTCGAACTCCAGTGCATTCTCAATGAGCGCGCACCCTAGACTCTCTGGACCTTGTACTTAGTAATTTCTCCTTACATTCCATTTCTCACTTATCCTTGTACACCACCCATCTCCTTCATAGCCCCTCCAATCCTGTGCTCCACTTAGAAGCACAGCTCCATTGTAACTACTCTGCCTCCGGCTCTGAGTTACCAGTCCTCATACCAGTACTCCCCCTCTGTATATAAGACTCCATATCATGTTGTAGATACCTCAGTTCAAATGTCAACTAAGACATCCCTAGTCTTCTCTGATCCTCCACTTAAGCCTTGATGGCTCTCCTCTGACCCCTCTGCTGATCTCTGTTGCTTGCAACAAGGTCCCCTTTGATTCTTCACCCAACCCTCCATAAATTCAGGGCAACTGGACTTGTGACAGAGGCACACCACATATGGTGAAGCCGAAGCCCTATTCAAACTCCGGAGTTCCAGAGTTGTCCTTGGAGTATGCTCTTAACACTCATTGGGCAAGAATAGTTGGAACTGGTGTCTTAGTCTAGATCTGTTAGTTGGGTGGACAGTTGGTCGACATCTTTTGTTTTGTGATCAGATGAGGGAGTGGGCACAGAGCTTTCTGGAGGAATATCTGGCACAGGCCAGAGTTGGACAAGTGGAGATGGAAGGGGTTGGGCTGAATTGGATGGAAGATAGGTTGAGAGAACCTCATTCTTCTTCTCCCTTTTCATGCTCTTCAAAGTAGTTTTTTGTTCCTTCATTGTGATTTCTGACCATTCTTGATTTGGCTGTTGGCTAGAAGCCTGT
>JBBPMH010000635.1:0-19952 GCA_038090235.1 Pulveroboletus ravenelii
TGCTGATACGTTGTAGTGTGAGATGATTATCTCCAACATCGGCACGATTGTTCTCTCCCTTCCGAACCAAGGCTCCACTGTTCCATCTATTGTTGACGCCCCTTCCGTTGTTCTCATGACTGCGACCCAGGTTCGCATACTCTCCCTTGCAAACACACTATCACGACTCTTTGTTGGGCCTCTTGCGGACATTGTTTCGCCCGTGCCCTCTCGCGCTATGGATGGCAGTCGTGGTTCCTTCAGGAAGCACCGCATAAGCAGAATTGCATTTCTGACTTTCTCTATAGCTACGCTTGTTTGCACCTACACTTGGATGGTTGTCGGCATTAGGGAACAAGCAAGTATATGGGCATTGAGGTATGCCTCTCCCTTGTCCCCATTTATCCCCAACTGGATCTGACCATGTATGGTGCGGCATGCTGTGATAGTATTGGTGCAGGCGTCGCATATGGATCCATGTTCACTATCCTGTATGTCCCCTTCCCATTCTCCATTTGTTTTTCGCCATTGCCTGCTATCGCTCATACACTCCACCACTCCACCACTCCACAGCCCCTCCCTTGTCTCGTCCATCTGGGGCCTCGCCAATCTAGGCCGCAACTTTGGCATGATTACGTATGCCCCCTTCCTTGGCACCCCCGCCTTTTCGTACCTCTACGCCTTCATCTCTGCTGCCCACGTCCCCGGCACCGAATCGAATGGGGATGGGGTATGTCACGGACCAACGTGTTGGACGTTGACGTTCAAGGTGAGCGCGATGGCTGCTGCGCTGGCATTTGGTGCATCGCTGTATCTGTGGCGAGCATGGAAGGGACGCGTGTGACCATGAATGTGAAATTCCGCAGCGATGTTGATCGCCTCCATACCTACACATCTCCATCAATTATTATGATCATCATTGCTCCTAGAGGTCGTATAATGTCAATCCTGCTTTTCCCATGGCGTAGCACTCGAAAGTGGCTGCCAAGAAGACATCAGGAGGGACGGACCGCGTATCACTATCAGAGCACCTGTCAAGGCATGTGCGACTCATCTGCGAAAAACCTGAAATGAAGCAGCTGGTCTGTTGAGTAGCATTATCGCTTGACTACTCCATTGAGCTGTTTGAGAGCTGTGATTGGAGGACAGCCAGCAAACAACTCGGAGTCTATCCAAATGGAACAGATTTTATGCCAAGCATGAGCAAGGGTCAGTCCAAAGGTTGTTTTACCTTGCTGATCAATGGTGTCAGGTGCACTGTCAACTCTGTTCTGGCAGGGACAGTGTTGCTTGCTATTGCCATGATGACACATTTCACATACTCTCAGTCACTGTTGTGTCTTTGGGATTGTCCTGTGTTCTTGGCTTGAAATATGTACCTGTTACATTGTTATATTTTCAGGAGTTTGTATAAATGACTTGTGTACATATTTGGCTTGAACATCTATGCATATATTTCATTGCTTGGCATCCATATACATGTATGTACAAATACACATAGAGCTTAGGAGCATTCCATTTTACATTGTGAGAAAAAAGAAATCACAAATTCTACAAGGCATGGGATTTGACCTATGCTATGAGATAAAGTGAGCATGTGAAATGTTGAACATAGATTACCATATTTAGGAAGTAGTTCACATAATGCATGTCACTACATACAAATTCGGTTTAAGTCTGAGTTTGAATAGAGTCTTTACCTTGAACCAAAACGTTCTAAGGCCTTACCCCCACCAGGTATGTATTGTGCATAACCCCCTGCCATACTGTGCTGGGATTCAACAGGTTATGAGCCCTGCTTCATGCTCTATGCACAAGCAACAAAATATGAGTCCTTCTGTGCATTTTTACGCTGAAAACTCAGGCCTACCTGGTAGCCCTACCCTGCATGTTTTTCCACCAGATAAAGGGCTAGAATGTTGACAAGTTCTGTGCATATTCACACCAAACTGTCTCAAAGAAGTACAGACCTTTAATGGTCTAACTCTTCAGAAAAAAAATGTTCAGGAAAGAGTGAACATTTCACCCCCACCTTCTCTGTTATCAACATTGATTGTGGCTAGTACTGACATCTTTTTCCCCACCAGATAAACCTTCGAAAATGTCTTCCTCGTTATTCAAAGATATCCACTGCCTCACTGGTACCAACTACCAGCGATGGGTGAACAAGATGAAGACCTATCTCCTCTAGCAGGGTCTGTGGCTCCCTATCCACAAAGAATGCCCTGAATATGAGTTTGGAGATATGGACCACCCCACTCTGATCACAGTTGATTGCTCCACTGAGCAAGACCGATGGAACGACCTCGATGATAAAGTCCTTGGTTCTATTTGCCTTAAACTTGAGCCACATATCTCCTCCAGATATGCCAACTTCAATCAGGCCAACCACCTCTGGCTTACTCTTGAGGATGCCTACTCTAAACTGACCATCGCCTTCACCTATGCTGAATTCAAAACCCTTCTCAATGTTTAGTTCCCAGAGAACAACCACCCAGCCCCTGCCTTCGCCAAACTGAATGCCTAGTTTGTGTGATTAGCTGAGGTGAAGTACGAAATACCGCAGAAGATTCAGGTTATGATGGCACTGGCAAAGTTACCCAAGTATGCTGATGTCCTGTCCCAATTTATCAACCAAGCTTCCATCATAAAATCTGGTGATGATATGACTCCTCCTCCTGAAAAAACACTCCAGGAGTTGGAAACCCTGGTCACTGCTGCTGGCAGCAATACTCCTTTCGTCGTTGCCCTGCTCAAACTGAGCAGTGTGCGAATAAGGTCTCCACTGTCAAGCAAAAGGGGGGAGATCCCCAGTTCTTGCAACAGCAGCAAGGAGGAGACTCTTCTAACCCTGCGGGGAACAAGAAGAATAAGAAGATACATCAAGGCAGGAGATCAAAGCAGGGGGAGGAAAAGCAGGAGCGATGAAGGACAGCAAATGCTGCCAAGAATGCCACTACTGCCATGACCTCCTTCACCTTCTCGGCTACAACAATTATCTTGCCTGCCGACCTGCCAACTTTTTCCACCGTAACTGACTCTCGCATCTTATCACACATCTCTGGTGCAACCCATTATGGTCCACCAGCCTTCCCTCACACCTCCAATGCCATTTCCTTGGCACATCGCTTAGAAGTTACACCTATCATCGAAACAGTGAGGATGCTTGACCTAGTCGCTAACCATCATCTTGAGGAAGATGGCCTCCCTGCTCCTTATCACCTCCTTTAAGGGCGTATTACTGAAGTCCCTGAGAATGTTCCCATGGACATAGAGGACTAGGTCTCCCTCGGAGAAGAGAATGACTACCAGGATAAGTTCCTGGAGAACATCTTTGACTTTGATGGTAAGGAACTTGAACCCACTGCTGGAGAAGGCTCCTACCCATTCATCGCTAATTTCGACTCTGTTGATGACCACCCTGCCCTTCTCCTTGGTCTCCCAGGATACCAAGCTGCAAGGGCTAGCCCAGGTCACTCTGCCTTCTCTCAACTGCCTCCCCAGGCAGAAGAAGAAGAATCAGAGTATGAGCCTTAGCAGATTGGCCCCCCTGCCTCATCCTGGGATGACGATGACCTGGATAAGATTTATGGGGAGGATTCTGGATACTTCACCACGACTTGGTTAGTCACCACTACTCCCTCACTCCACTCAGACACTGATGAGCAAATCCTTTCACCACAGAATGTATTATATCATGTTTGTGTTGTATCTGTAGTATGTAGTAAATGGGAAATACCACCTGCATTGCCATCTACATTGTGTGATGACTGCAACAAGACTTCAGATAAAGGAAAACAGTGATAACATGATCATTCCATGTCACCAGTGTCATGACACTGATTTTCAGCTTATACTCCTATCTATTCCTTTCCCCTATCTTATCTTATCTTTCTTCTTTATCTTATCTATACCTTGTTCCATTCCTGGTCTAGATCATTCCCTGTGACATCATGCTTTGGTCAGCATTGCGTCATCGCTATGTCACACCTATGTCACTCCATTCTAGGGCATAGGACTTATCTGGGCTTAGGGTTGGTTCAGGGTCTTGCTTCTATTTAATCTCTGTTTCACTTCTTATTCATTTCCGCTCCTTCTATTGTTATAGGGTTTCTCTGGGTTTAGGGTGTATTATGTAACTTACACATGTATAGTAGTATTTAACCAGTATTCATAGGATGTACCTACTCATACTTGGAATTCTCATCCTTCTGCTCTTGTTCTCATAGACATTAGTAGCCACAGGCCTTCTCTGGTTGTTCACTTTGAGCTGCCCAAGATCGATCTCTGATAACCAGATTTGTGGCTCCTTGATTCAGGTGCCTCAGTGCACTTTACACATAACATAAAGGATTTTGTGGAATATGTTGAGTATACAGAACCCAGATACTCACAAACTGCAAATGGAAAAGCCCCAATCTTAGGAGAGAGCACAGTCATTATTGACTACAAAGGCATATCTGTGTGATTGTCACCAGTAGTATATATGCCCCATTGCCAACTAAAGTTGATATCAATGGGCACTTTGCTCAAAGACTGGTGCCTTACTCTTATGACTGGCCCAGGTCACATTGACTTTTATGATAAATGTTCAAAAAGGACAATACTTTCGTTCCATTCACATGGAGCCAATACCATGTTCTGGATGAACACACCAACAATCAAGCCACAAACTGAAAAAGTTATGGCTACTGTAGATTACGATCTACTTCATCGCTGCCTTGGGCATCCCTCAAAAGATGTGCTAAATGCTGCATGAAAACACTTGAAAGATTTTCCAGATGTAGACATCCCTAAGAAGAAAAAGATCTGCCCTGGATGCCAATTGGGCAAACAACCCAACAGGTCATTCCCTCACACTAAGCGAAGAGCTACTGTGCTGTTTGAGCTGATACACTCGGACCTCAAGTCATTTGAGGTGGAATTGTACCATAAATATAAATATGCCATCGTCTTTTATGATGATTATACATAGGGCATAGCATGGGTATGGGTAACCCACATGGGTCGTGGGTATGGGTACTGGTGGGTATGGGTGTGGGTCGGCTTTTGCTAACCCACCACTGTACCCATACCCACCATTGAGGGTATGGGTGTGGGTGTGAGTGTGGGTGTGGGTATAGGCACTGCATATTGTCATACCCATGGGTATAGCCACATTTGTATTGACAAAGGTGGCTCTGCACTTTATTTGGCAACCATTACTCACTTTGTTTGTAGCTCAAATTCCAGAATGAAATTTTACATATCCTCATGCCAGCTTCTATACTACAGTATAGTTTACAATCCCTAACTACACAGTCATGAAGCATATCACCAAACCATCTGAGAAGGCTAAAGCAGCACTTGATGACCAAACTGCCAAGCCTTCAGTGTCATCCTTCTCAGCTCCAAGCTCTCAACTTGACAGCCTACTTGGTACACTAATAAAAGGTAACAACCACAAGATACTAATAAAACATATCACAAAGCCATCTGAGAAGGCCAAAGCAGCACTTGATAACCAGATAACCAAGGCTTCAAAGAAGTGCCAATCTGAGAATGACATGTTCATCAGGTCAACACACAGTTCCAAGAAAGGGAGACCCACTCCCACTCTTAAGGTTGCTGCTAAGCTGCCTGATATCAAGGAGAAAGAGGTGGAGGGACAGTAAGACTATAGTAGATTTGATTATATATCACATTGAGTCACTTGTGCATGGTTATGAAAAACTGATAACCCATGGGTAAACCCACCTGGGTTGTGGGTAAACCCATGATGGGTATGGGTATGGGTATTCATTTGCTAACACACAGTTCAACCCATACCCACCATGTGTTACACTTGATCCCGAAGGGTCAAGCGTGGACTCGGCTAAGTGACAAGGGCGAGAGGAGCTATCAGCAAACAGCTATAGCGGAGCAAAGACAAGGGATGTAGCCTGCAACTAGCAGGGTCAAGGGTTCATCCAGTAACTAGCCAACAAAGGTTCAAGGTCGAAGATCTTGCCTAGCAACTTGCTAGCAAGGAGATGAGGGCAAGAGCAGAGTGCTCAGTCAAGTGTGGAGCGAAGACATGAGAGGAGATGAGAAGGTATATTGCTAAGTAGGTCTAAGCTGGGAAATAGTGTACCTATGAGGTGGGTTTATATACAAGATGTAATCAAACAGAGATAAATGAAGAGTAATCAAAGGTAAATGAAGCTTAGGAATCAAGTGAGTCAGATGACGAATGGCAAAAGAGGAGCAATGAGTAAAAGAGACATGAGGCCGATAAGAGAGGATTGGGCGAGAGGATCTAGAGTTCAAAGACTAAGTGGGAATGACAAAGGAAAGAACATCACGGAATGTGGTGGAATGATGAAGAAGGTGTGATAGAGTCATGGGGGTACCTGCCTGTGGCAGTGTGGGCATAACCTAATGACAGGTTATGCTTGATGAGTGGGGATAAGTGCTGGGTAGGCATAGACAGGAGTTGGGTAGAGTCAGGGAATGCTGCTAGGAGTTGAGGGTTGCCATGGACAATAGGATCAGTTTGGGCGAGGCCAATAAGACCTAGACGATAGGTATCTTGCAAGTAGCAAGGTTTCTGCCTGATGGTAGTCAACAGGGGTCGAGTGTTCCTGTGAATGGCAGGAATGGGGTTTCTGTTAAATAGAGAGATGATTCCCAATAGTTTAAACACATTGTGGTGTTTACCAAGGAGGTAGCAGTGTCGTCACCATAGAGGTGATTAGTTTAGCCACATTGCAGTGTTGCCATAAAGGCCAGCCCTTGCCCAGTGGGAGGCTTAGTAAGGGGTTTTTCCTGTGAACGGCAGGAACAGGGTTGTCCATCAAGTGGGGTTTCCTTGTAGGCAGCAAGGACGAAGTGTATTCAACAAGTATCTCGTGAGTAGCGAGGTTTCTGCTCGGTGGTAGCCAGCAGGGGTCAATCTGGGTTTTCCATGGGCAACAAGGTGTCAGGGTTCTTGTGGATAACAGGGTCGGTGGCTGCCAGGGCATTTATTTGGCAGGGGTGTCAAGGGGAACCAAGATATTCTACCCAGAGTATTATTTGTTATGCTTGATCCTGAGGGGTCAAAGCATGGATTCGGCTAAGGATTGAGGACAAGGAATGCTGTTAACAAACAGCTGTAATGGGATGAGGAGGAGGGATGTAGCCTGCGAACAGCAGGGTCAAGGGTTTGTCCAACAACTAGTCGACAATGGTCTAAGGTTGAGGATCCTGTCTAGCAACCAGCTAGCGAGGAGATGAAGATAAGAGCAGAGTGCTCAGTCAAGTGCAGAGCAAGGGCATGCAGAGAAAGCAATTGGATTGCTGAGTAGGTCTAAGTTGGGGTACAGGTAGACCTACAAGCAGGTTTATATAGTGCCTAGGAGGAAAACATGGCAGGACAAGGACAATCATAAAGTAAACATGGGTTGCTAAGTGTATGAATCAGCGGACGAATGGCAAAAGAGATGGGGTGACTAAGTGTGAAGCTACGAGCCCGATACGAGAGAATCAGATGAGGAGGCTAAGGTCCAATGACAAATGAAGGCAACAAGATAAAAACAAGCTAAGATAGAAGTGAAACATAACATTACCCCCCATTTGAGGCAAGGAGACACCGTTGACTTCCTAAAATTCCCGATAGCTATAGCTGGGGGAACCAGTCATATTGCTGTAAGCCTCTACTGAGAAGGGGTCGTCATCGGGAGAGTCAGCATGAGGGGGAGGGATAGGGAGGGGACTTCTAGAGCACCTACGAGGGCATGCATGAAGAGGTTGTTGGCGGCAGAGTCGGTGAGAGGGGGGTGATGGCGACAATGGAGAAGGGGAAATTGTAGAATGACAGGAATGACCGGATGACAACAAGGAAGAGGTTCCTTCCAAAGGACAGTGGGGGAAGCGGATGGTGGAAAGGTTGACATGCAACGGGGTTCACTGGGGGATGCCGGTGTGGCGGTGTACTATGGCGCATTGATATTGCACATGTCTGGGAGCCCAGGTGTGGCAGGTGGGACACTCATAGAGTTTGCAGTTAACTCATACATGTCCGAGCCAGTGGCATTGGAAGCACGCCTTTCTGTAGAGTGGGTGAGATGACAGAAGGGGCCACGGGTGTCATCCCCAGTAGGAGAGTTCTTCACTTTCTAAGATGGCTATTTCCTCAGGGTCGAGGGGAGAGGAGGAGGCCGAGGGGTTATTGTCACGCCCAAGATTGTCAAAATGGGTGGTGATGGAGCAGTGGTACCAGGGGCAGTTTTGTTCTGCCTTTTCAGTGAGATATCGGTCAAGATCAACCAGGTATTCCCCTAACCTCATCTGATACCCGATAGATCCCAAATGTCCTCAAAGGACGGCATGAATGGAGTGAAGATGGTGTTTAGCAATGATTAGGTTGGAGTGGGAGTTAAGAGAGTTGATGAGCAGGTCCAGATGACAGACTTCTAGAAAGGCGTCAATTAGTGATGCTAGGGGGGAACCGGGGGTAAGGTCGTCATCCATTGGGAGGGCGAGGCGGGGGTCGGCGACATGTGTCATAAGGAGACTATGGTAGTGCTCATCAGGGAGGTCATCGCGTAAACATTGGGTGTAGGCGGGGATGTCTGGGGGGCGGATTCCATCATCATGGCTATGGTGGAGAATTCGCCACTTGCTGATGGTAGGGTGAGGGGAATTGGGGTGGGCGGGGGAGTCAGTTGGGGAAGACAATGTTATGGAGAAGGGGGAGGTTGGTCCAGTTGTTGAAGAACCTGGTTGAATAGGATAAAGAGGAGCTTGAACACTCTCTGTTGATCCCTGAATGGGCGGAACATCCATACTAGTAGTCATTTTTGCTTCAGAAGAATTCGGAGCATTCCAGGGGTTAGGGGAGGGTACACAGTGAGAGGAGTGAGAGGAGGCATCGGAGGTAGACATGTAGTTAATGGAGTGGGAGATGGGATGGGGGAAGACTTTGGGATGGAGGCATTTATATGCCTTCAGGACGAGCAGGGCGTTGTTCATTTCTGACTCTGAAACCCAAGAGTCTTTTTCTGCAGAGTAACCTTTCCATCGGACGAGGTATTGCCAATGGGACGGAGCTCCACGATGCCGTACAATTTTCTCAACTTCATATTCTTCTTCTCCTTCTATTAGATCCGGTGGTGGAGTGGGGAAGTTCCATCCATGTATGTTGTTTTCACGATAGGGTGATAAGAGAGAGGCATGGAACACGGGGTGGATTTTCCATGTGGAGGGGAGTCAGAGTTCATAGGAGATAGGTGATAAGACTTTTGTGATAACGAAGGGTCCTTCTCGTTTTGGGGCGAATTTAGGGCTGGTGAGGAAGCATTTTAAGTTCCGGGTTTCCAGCCATACCTTATCTCCTCACTTCCATAGGTTGAAGCCTCATGTGTTCCTGAATTTCATCGCTTGGTGGGCTAGTTCGTGTGCTGCCAGGGCTTCATTTCTCAGATGAGATAAGAGCTTGAGCTGTGATTCGACAGCAGGAAGGTTTGTTTCTGCAATGATTGTGGGGAGAGATTTCAGCTCATATCCCATCATGAGATAGAACAGAGATTGGCTGGTAACAGAGTGGAGGTGGTGGTTGTGAGCGAATTCTGCCATTGGGATATGTTCTGCCCAACTGGTCAGGTTGTTGTGGCAGAAGATTTGCAGGTAAGTTTCAACTTCTTGATTAACTTGCTCAGTTTCCCCATCGGTTTGGGGGTGGTAGGCTGTGGAGAGGGCGAGGGAGTATCCAAGGAGGGATGCCAAAGATTTGGCAAACTCTGAAGCGAATTGAGGGCCTCGGTCAGATATGATTTTGTCATAGAGTCTGAACCTGGTGTATACTTTGTGGAAAAAGAGGTGGGCAATTCCTTTGGCAGTGACAGATTTCTTAGTTGGGCATAAAATTACCCCCTTAGTAAGCCCATGGTTGACCATGACCAGTAGACTATCAAACCCATTGGAGAGGGGAAGGTCCATGATCAGATCGCAGGACAGTTGTTGAAAGGGGCGGGTACAGGAGGACGAGATAGGGGTCAAGGGAGCAACCATGGGGTGTGTATTGACCTTGTTCTGCTGGCAGAGGGCACAACCCTGGACATAGTTCCAGACAAAGGAGGCCAGACTGGGCCACCAGAAGTCGTGAGAGACGAGTTGTCGGGTTTTAAGGAAGCCAGGGTAGCCGGCAGTGGGGTGGTCATGGCAGGCAGAGACAGCAGCATGTCAGTGGGAGTCAGGCAAATAGATGCAGCCCTGGTAGGTGAGGAGACCTGCTTTGAACTTCCAGTCTGAAAGGTGAGAGTGGAATTGCGAGGAAATCATGCCCTCAAGAGCATGGAGGGTGTTAAGGACAAGGGGTCGGTGGTGGAAGAGGTGGCTACCTTTGCAGAGAGGTCCATGTCAATGAGGTTTACAAAAAGGTCAGCCGGGAGAAGGGTGATGTTGACGTTATCATTGTCGTCACTGTTGGTGTGGTTGGGTTGACGAGAGAGAGCGTTGGGAGCTGCGAGGGAGGAGCCTGGGACGTGGGTGAACTTGAGATCAAAGTCAGCCAGATCAAGGAGCCAGTGAGCTTGCCGGTGGTTGAGCTTGTGCAGTTGTCAAAAATAGGTGAGGTTCTTGTGGTCGGTTAGGACATCAACGGGGAATGTGGAGCCATGAAGGTGGTGACGCCAGACTTTGAGGGCTCAGATGATGGCAAGGAGTTCCCAATCATAGATATCATAGTTTCATTCGGCAGGGGAAAGGGATTGGGAAAGATAAGTGCAAGATTTAAGGTCGCCATTTCCATCTGGTTGAAGGAGAATTCTGCCTGTTGCCCATTTGGAGGCGTTAGTTGAAACAGCGAAGAGTCAGGTGGGGTCTGGTAGTTGGAGGACTGGTTCGGCGAAAAAGGCTTCCTTTAAGGCTGTGAAGGCAGTTTCGTATGATTTTGTTCAGTCCCAAGGGTGGTCCTTCTTTGTAAGGTCAAGGAGGGATTGGGCGACGGTGGAGTAATCAGGGATGAATCGACAGTAGAAGTTGGCGAAATCAAGGAATGAGTGGATGTCTTTAACCTTAGTAGGTATGGGCCAATCTGCAATTCCTGCTAGTTTTATGGGGTCCATGGCAAGTTCACCAGGTTTAACCACCATGCCGAGGTATTCTACCTGGTTTGCAGCGAACTCGCATTTTTCAAGTTTAAGATGGAGGTTGAGTTCCTCCATGTGTTTTAGGACACAGTTCATTTGTTTGACATGGGTTTTCTCATCAGGGGAGAAGATGAGGAGGTCGTCCATATAGATAATGAGCCATCCTTCAGCGATAAGGTCGTGAAACAAGTCATTCATGAACCGCTGGAAGGTGGCTGGGGAGTTGGTGAGGCCAAAGAACATTATTGTTGGTTTGAAGAGTCCCTTATGTGTGACGAAGGCCACTTTCCAGCAATCTGACTCCTTAATGCGGACATTGTTATAGCCCCATTGAATATCAAATTTGGTGAACACATTAGCCCCTTGCAAATGATCTATGAGGTCAGAGATGAGGGGAAGGGGGTAAGTGTCGTGGACCATATGTTGGTTTAAGTACCGGTAGTCCTGGCAGGGGCGAAGTTTCCCATCTTTCTTTTTAACGAAGAAAAAGGGGGAGGATTGGGGGGACTTCAATGGGTGGATTTTTCTGGATTGAAGGTTTTCCTTGAGGAAGTCTTCTGTGGCTTTCTTTTCTTCCTCAGTGAGAGAGTAAAGCTTGGTGGACTTTGGTTTGAACATTTCATCCAGCTCAATGGGATGGTCATAGGGTCAGGTTGAAGAAACATGGTCAGCTGATTCTTTGGCAAATACGGAGGCGAAGTCGGCGAATTCAGAGGGGAGGACTGTGGTTTTCTTTTTGGGGAGTGTGTGGATAGCTAGGTCCATGGCAGTAGTGAGTCTTCTCTGACCATTTCGGCTGCTTCCCAAGCTTTCCATTCAGAATGAGTGGGGAATCTTCCCCCTTTGTCATAATTGAGATAAACATAAAGGTCTTCATCCCATTTCTCATTGGTGTCGATGTGGTGAATTTGATGGGAGTTGGGATGAGGTGTGTTTTGGGCGGCATGTTCCATTAGCCATTTGTCTATTGTTGGGTTACTCGGTCCTTGGGGGGAACCTTGTGGTCCGTTCTCCAGTAGGGATTCGGAGATGGGGAGGGTCAAGGTGTATGTTGACCAATCAATGGTGGGATTGGCCATTTTTAGCCAAGTCATTCCTAGTATGACCGGGGTTTCTCCAAGGTGCATTACGCTGAACTCCTCAGAGTAGCGAAGGTCAGCTAAGTGGAAGTCTATGGTGACGGTGAACTTAATTTCTCCGCAGTGATTAGGGGTTGAGTTGGCATTTCATACTGGGATAGGCTGGGGGAGTCGGGTCATGGGGAGTCAGTGTTTCTTTGCGAATTCCCAGTCGATGCAGGAGCAACTTGCTCCTGAGTCAAGGATGGCATGAGTTCTAATGTCTTTTGTTTTAGGTGCAAGGGTGATAGGGAGGACGATTGCTTTCGATTTCCTTGCTACTAATACATGAGAGTTAGGAGAAGTTTGCGTTAGGGGAACTTATTCTTTTAAAAAGACGAGTCCCATTTTCCAAACGTTACTCTTTTCATGTTTTCCCCTTTCTTCTCTTCTTCGTCTTCAATTTCTTGGAGTCTAGGGGGGTCGTTGGTTTTCACCCTTTTTACTTGCCGGGGTTGGGGGGTGTTTTTGTTGCTAGAGAATGTTGGGCATTTGTTGGACATGTGTTCTGGTTGTGGCAGCAGAAGCAGAGTTTCTTTTCGAAGCAGTGTTTCCTTTCGGCAGGGGTTAACTTGCCCACTTGGATTATGTCTACGTCCATGGTGTCTGGGTCTCGAGCAGTGGTGGTTGCTTTTCCCTGAGCCTGGGAGAAGTAGGTGAATTTGGTTCGACTTCCAGAGTTGAAAGCTTCGGCTCGCTCCCAATGGGTGACAAAGTGTACCACTTTGGTATACCAAGATTCTATTTTCTCCGGGACAAAGTCCATGGCGAAAATCCGTTGTCAGATAGTTTCAGGGAGTCCTTCTGTGAAGAAGGAGATAAGGACGTCTTCTTCGGTTACCCCGCTGATGGCTACTTGGTTTTTGAACTCGGCGATGTAGGCGTTGAGATCTTCAGTTTTCCAAACCCTGGTGTGCACCAGCCAGTGGATGGCTTGGGCTTTGGTGTCTTCATGTTCAAATGTGGCTTTAAAGTCTACTATAAATTCAACCCAGGTCCCGAACTTCCCATTGGCTAGGACTTTGGTTCGGAATGTGTTTGCCCAGGTTGAGGCCAATCCTTTGGTCATAAAGGAGAGAGCAAAGGCGATTCGCTTGTTATCGTTGTTATAGATCTCCTTGTTGATCATAAGGTAGATGTTGATGGAGTTGAGCCATGGGACTGCTTTGGCATAGGTTCCATCAAAATCTTTGGGCCTAGAGAGGCATAGTTCGGTAGGTTTGTTTGACATGGGGGATGGGGGACGGGAGAATGGGGGTGGGGTTGGTGGTCTGCAGGGCGGTTGGTTTCATCTGGCATGCCACTTGTCTCTTTGTCAACATAGTTCCTCAGTTTCTAGGTGAGGATAGACTGGTCATCGGGTAGTTGGGGTTGGAGATGGGGGTGTTGGTTCTTGGGGAAGAGAGAGTCCTGCTGAAAGGCATTGGGCAAGTTCAGTGTCCTCCTGTTGTTCGGCAACAGAGGAGATGGGTACATCAGGGGATGGTGAACATCGTTCTTCACTTGGTTGTGGGTCAGGGTCAGAGTTGTCAGTGTCTCTGGTGGTTTCCCAGGCAGGTCCGAGAAGGTTGTCGAAGAATGAGGTTTGGTGAGGTTGGGGTGCTCATGGCAACTGAGGCTGTCGCGACGACGAGGGGCGTTGGGGCAGGCAGTTGGAGGAAATGTTGGTGGCTTAGGCGGTGCTAGCCGTGACTGTAGAACTTAGATCTTTTGTTATGCTTGATCCCAAGGGGTCAAAGTATGGACTTGGCTAAGGATTGAGGACGAGGAATGCTGTCAACAAACAGCTGTAATAGGACAAGGAGGAGGGACATAGCCTGCGAATGGCAGGGTCAAGGGTTTATCCGACAACTAGTCAACAATGGTCTAAGGTCGAGGATCCTGTCTAGCAACCAGCTAGCAAGGAGACGAAGATAAGAGTGGAGTGCTCAGTCAAGTGCAGAGCGAGGGCATGCAGAGAAAGCAATTGGATTGCTGAGTAGGTCTAAGTTGGGGTACAGGTAGATCTACGAGCAGGTTTATATAGTGCCTAGGAGGAAAACATGGCAGAACAAGGACAATCATAAAGTAAACATGGGTTGCTAAGTGTATGAATCAGTGGATGAATGGCAAAAGAGATGGGGTGACTAAGTGTGGAGCTACGAGCCTGATATGAGAGAATCAGATGAGGAGGCTAAGATCCAATGACAAACAAAGGCAACAAGATGGAAACAAGCTAAGATAGAAGTGAAACGTAACATTATTTGGTAGAAAATGTCAAGGTGTTCCAAAGATGATCAAGATGTGCCCAATGGGGTTAAGGGTGCCGTGCAATGGGTAGTTGACAGCCAAGGGTCTGGGTTCCAGCTATTACTGGTCTAGGGTGAGGGGTGCCTAATCACATTATCTGCATGATGACTAGTCGGTGGGTGTGACCTAGTGATGGCTAGTCACAGGTTTCAAGTATCAGTTATACTGGTGGTCAGTCTAGTTCCATCTGATGTGCAGTCAGCGGGCATGGCCTAGCGACTGCTAGCCATTAGTGTCAAGGATGCAAGTTATACTGATGCCAGTCTTGTTCCGTCTGATGTGTGGTCAGCGGGTATGGCCTAGTGACAGCTAGCCATTAGTGTCAGGTTTCAAGTTTTCAAGGGTGTTGGTTGGTTCATGTTCCCATCTGATAATCAGTCAGTGGGTATGGCCTAGTGATGGCTACCCACAAGTTTCAAGTTTCAAGATGCCAGTTATACTGGTGGCCAGTTCACGTTCTGCCTAGTAGGTGGTTGGTGGGTGTGACCTATCAGTGGTCAGTCATGAGTGTCAAGTGTCAGGGGTCGGGGTGTTCAAGTAAGGGCCAGTGGTGGTGGCTGGTGGTCCCATTTATATTGCAGCCAGTTCGAGGGTTGAGATTCAAGGTTGATCTGGCGACAGCCAGTCAGAGTCAGGAGTTTGTGCAACGTTCAGTTGGCAATCAGGGTTCAGGATTTTGGGTGTTCGAGTGAGGTCTGGTAATGGCTGGTCAGTGGTCCTGTTTATACTGCAGCCAGTTCAGGGGTCAAGAGCCCATTGGGGTCAGGTGATGGTTTGTCAAAGGGTCCAGCAATGGCTGGTCAAGGGTTCAGGGTTTGCTGGAGCACACAGTCGAGCAAAGGAAACAAAGGGTCCAGGTCATCTGGTGTGAGACAGGGTTGCAGGTGTCAGGCATTGGACATGGCAGGGAGTCAGGTTGGTGGGTTGGGTGACGATGTGAGGTCGTTGGAAGGGATATCCAAGGGACAACCCAGTGATGTATGGCATAGGATGGCTAATTGAGGTTTCAAGTAGAGAGGATATCATAGGTAGCTCCAGCAGGGGCTGCCGATGGGAAAGGCTGTCAACCATCGGTAGGGGTTCAGGGTTTCCCTAAGAGGGACGTGGGTCTAGGGTTTCAGGTGATGATGGAGAGGTCGTGTCAGGGGATCAAGGTGATGACTTCAGAGAGGGGGCAGAAACCAGGGTAATTGATATGAGTGTTAACAAGTGTGGGAGGAAGAACGTGAGAAATGCTTCAACAGGATGCCAGCCATTCATTTCCTATGATCAGGAAAGGCCAAGCATCAGTTGGACATATGTTCATGTTAGTGACAGCAGAAGCAAAGCTTGTTCTTGAAACAGCATTCCCGTTCAGTCAGGGAGAGCTTTCCTAAGCGGTGAGTGTCAATGGTTGTGGTTCCCTGGTTTCGAGTAGGGGGGGCTCAAGGTAGGGCTGACTGGGCGATGATCATGGGTGGCAGGGTAGAAGCAGGTAGGACATTCCCCCGATGGGTTTCTGGGTTGGGGAGTGGAAGGGCATTCTCTAGACAGGTGTCTGAGTTTGGGAACAGTGAGTTGGAAGAAGGCAGGACATTTCCCGGAGTGGTGTCCTGGTTGACAGCATTGGAAGAATAGCTTCTTTTCGAAGCAACATTTTCGTTCTCTGGGGGTTAGTTTTCCAATGTGGGAGTCATCTGCATGGGGTGTATTCACTTGGTGAGGTTGGAGGGAACAGGGTCTGGTGGTTTGCAGTGTCAGGAGTTCAGTCAGCTGGCAGGGTAAGGGTTTCTCGAAGGTGGGCAGCAGTTGGTTGTCAGGGAGTTGTGGTGGTTCGAGGGTCAACAATGTGAACTGAAGGATGAGGTCTTGGTCTTCCGGCTGTTCCATGACCAGGGAGAGGGGAATGTGGACAAAGGAGGTTTGTTGTTCCATGGTTTGCATCAGAGGGGTAGAGGTTGTCGGGTCAGAGGGAGCAGGGTGGAGTGAGGACAACTTAGACGGTGCTAGTCATGACTGTAGAGCTTAGACCTTTTGTTATGCTTGATCCCAAAGGGTCAAGCATGGACTCAGCTAAGTGATGAGGGCAAGAGGAGCTATCAGCAAACAGCTATAGCGGAGCAAAGACAAGGGACATAGTCTGCAACTAGCAGAGTCAAGGGTTCGTCTGGCGACTAGCCAACGAAGGTTCAAGGTCAAAGATCTTGCCTAGTGACTTGCTAGCAAGGAGACGAGGGCAAGAGCAGAGCGCTTGGTCAAGTGTGAAGTGAAGATATAAGAGGAGACGAGAAGGTATATTGCCAAGTAGATCTAAGCTGGGGAACAGTGTACTTACAAGGCAGGTTTATATACAAGGTGTAATCAAACAGAGATAAACAAAGAGTAATCAAAGGTAAATGAAGCTTAGGAATCAAGTGAGTCAGATGACAAATGGCAAAAGAGGAGTGATGAGTAAAAGAGACATAAGGCCAATAAGAGAGGATCGGGCAAGAGGATCTAGAGTTCAAAGACTAAGTGGGAATGACAAAGGAAAGAACATCATGGAATATGGTGGAATGATGAAGAAGGTGTGACAGAGTCACAGGGGTACCTGTGGCAGTGTGGGTGTAACCTGACAACAGGTTATGCTTGGTGAGTGGGGATAAGTGCTGGGTAGGCATAGGCAGATGCCGGGTAGGCATAGACAGGAGTTGGGTAAAGTCAGGGAATGCTGCTAGGGGTCGAGGGTTGCCATGGATGGTCTGGTGTTAGAGTGGTAGTTCCGGTGAGGAGCCAGAGGGGACTGGGAAGGGGCGTGGTTGGTAATGGTCAGATGTTGTGGGGTGTACCAGTAGGGAAAAAGAATAGGGGTCACGTGCTTATACAAGCAAATCGTAACACCATGTGGGTATGGGTTTTTGGTGGGTATGGGTGTGGGTATGAGTGCTGATACCCCAGGGTATACCCATGCTATGCCCTAATTATACATCAATGGCATGGGTTACCTGCCTATGATCTAAAAATCAGGCCCTTAAAGCCACCAAACAGTTCTTTACTTTTGTGAAGAACCAGTACAATGCCCAGATAAAGGGCTTTAAATCTGATGCTGGAGATGAATTCACATCAAAAGCATTCAGAGAGTACTTAAAAAATCTAGGAATCCTCATACATCAGTCAGCCCTCTATGCACACCAGCAGAACGGACGAGCTAAGCAATTGATTCACACACTGATGGATAAAGCACAGGCAATGCATCTTCACGCTTGCCTCCCTGATTTATTGCATTGTTACATGCTACCCATATATATAACATTACACTGATGAATAAACTAAATTGGCATACCCCCCATGAATTACTTCAGGGGGAGAAGCCATCTGTCTCTCATCTGTGTGTTTTTGGATGTGGTGCTTATGTCCATCTTCCTGATGAAACTTGAAAGGGGAAATTGCAACCTAAATCACAACTTATGTTGTATCTAGGCATAGCCCCTGGCTCTATGAACAATCACCTATTCATGCACCCAAACAATGCACTTCATACATTTGTGCATACAATATTTGATGAGCACCTTTTTCCCTGCTGTTTAGCAACCTCATAGACCAGTAACTCACCCTCCTCAAAAACCACACCCTCCTTATGAGTCTGAGGGATCTGACTCTGATTCTTCAGAGTTGAATGACCTACCAAAGGTCCCCACACCTGCCCCTATCAAATAGTGACTACCCTCGCCTGCTAGGGAACCTACACTGCCACCACTCCCTGTGACGCCCCCTAGGGCTCCTAGGGCTTCTCCGACTCCACCACCAAGGCCTAGATGCTCTGAGCAAGTTCACCGAGCCCCCACTCAGCCTGATAATATATATGGAGAGAATAAATACCCCCTCCAACAAGTTAAAGATGTTGAGAAGGAGTCTACCTGGCAAAAGTTAATTGGTGATACACCTGCTCCCACTCCTGATACACCACCTGTCCCAGATGGACTACCTTCATCTCCTACACCCTCTGAGGAAGATGTCGACCATCTCACCCATGAAGGGGGAGATGCATTATTAAATTTCCTGTGTGCTTGTGCTATATCATACATGATTGCAGGGAATTCTCCCAATTATAGGGAATGGTCCTATAAGGACATCTCAAAATTACCACCTGCAAAGCAAGAGCTCTGGTGGATGTCATGACAGTGATTTTCAGCTTATACCCCTATCTATTCCTTTCCCCTATCTTATCTTATCTTTCCCTTTTATCTTATCTATACCTCGTTCCACTCCTGGTCTAGATCATTCCCTGTGATATCATGCTTTGGTCAGCATTGCGTCATCACTACATCACACTATGTCATTCCATTCTAGGGTATAGGGCTTATCTAGACTTAGGGTTGGTTTAGGGTCATTATGCTTCTCTTCCATTCCTTTGCTTCTATTTAATCTCCGTTCTGCTTCTTTATTCATTTCCGCTCCTTCTATTGTTATAGGGTTTCTCTGGGTTTAGGGCGTATTATGGAACATACACATGTATAGTAGTATTTAACCAGTATTCATAGGATGTACCTACTCATACTTGGAATTCTCACCCTTCTGCTCTTGTCTTCACTGACATTAGTAGCCGCAGGCTTTCTTTGGTTGTTCACTTTGAGCTGCCCGAGATTGATCCCTGATAGTGGAAGGCCTGCGATACTGAGCTAAAAACACTCAAGGAACGCAAGGTTTGGGAAATAGTTGATCAACCTACCCACAGAAGGGTTATCAAGGACCGATGGATCTTTGATGTAAAATCAGATGGTTGAAAATGTGCCCACCTTGTAGCTAAAGGCTTTTCACAAGTTGAGGGCATAGACTATGACCAGGTATTCTTGCCTGTTGTGCGATTTGAAATGATGTGATGTATGCTTGTCCTTGCCGCTCTACAAAAGTGATATATCATAGGACTTGATGTCCAATCAGCCTATTTATATGGCGTTCTGGAAGAAGAACTCTATATGGAGTTTCCAGAAGGGTTTTTGCCTCCCCACTTAAAAGGCAAAGTGCTTAAACTACTACAAGCTATCTATGGTCTTAAACAAGCCGGGCTCACTTGATGGCGCACACTAGATAAATCCATGAGTGAACTTGGATTTAAGCAGCTCAAAACAGATGCTGGCTTATTTATCTACCAGCAAGGAAAAGATATAGTACTCACTATAATCTATGTCGATGACACATTATTTTGCAGACCCTCAAAGATCCTTGTGAGCAAACTCAAGGATGCTTTTATGAAAAGTGGGAATGTCAAGATCTCAGGGAACCTCATAAATTCCTCCAAATGAATATATGTCGAGACAGTCACCACATACTAATAGACCAGCGGAATTACCTTGACAAAGTGCTTGAGTGATGCGAAATGATCAACACAAAGCCAGCATGCACCCCCCTTCCTCAGGGATATTACCCAGAGAAGAACAATGATCCAGTCAACCCAGTGTTGCGCACACAGTTTCAGACTGTAATAGAATTGTTATATCTTATGATTGGCACTAGGCTT
>JBBPMH010000636.1:0-19914 GCA_038090235.1 Pulveroboletus ravenelii
GTATTCGTAGGATGTACCTACTCATACTTGGAATTCTCATCCTTCTGCTTGTGTCTTCACCGACATTGAGTAGCCGCAGGCTTTCCTTGATTGCTCACTTTGAGTAGTCTGGGATTGATCCCTGATAAAAGTCTTATCTCACCTGAGAAATGAAGCTCTGGCAGCACACGAACTAGCCTACCAAGTAATGAAATCCAGGAACACACAAGGTTTCAACCCATGGAAATGTGGAGATAAGGTATGACTGGAAGCATGGAACTTAAAATGTTCCCTCACCAGCCCTAAATTCATCCCAAAATGAGAAGGACCCTTTGTTATCACAAAGGTCCTATCCCCTATCTCCTATGAACTCCAACTCCCTTCCACATGGAAGATTCACCCTATATTCCATGCCTCCCTCTTATTATCCTATCGTGAAAACAATGTACATGGACAGAACTTCCCCACTCCACCACCAGATCTAATTGAAGGAGAAGAAGAATATGAAGTTGAAAAGATCATATGTTACCATGGAACCCCTTCCCATCGGCAATACCTTGTCCAATGGAAAGGTTTCTCCACCGAAGAAGACTTGTGGATCCTGGAGTCTGAAATGAACAATGCTCTGCTCATCCTAAAAGCATATAAACACCTTCACCCCAAGATCTTCTCCCAACCTGTCTCCCACTCAATCTGCTACATGTCTACCTCCTCTGATGCCTCCCCTTGCCCCTCTAACTGAGTATCCTCCCTTGACCCCCAGGATGCTTCGGAATCTCCTGGAAATAGAACAATGGCTAATACAGATCTTCCACCCATTCAGAACTCACAGGAAAGCCTTTCATCTCCTCTTCATCTTACTCAACAGAGTTCTCCAATAATTGGACAAACTCCCACTCATCCCTCTGACACAACAACCTCCCCTTCCTCTATAATGATTTTCTCCCCTGTTGACTCCCCCATTGACTCCCCCATTGACTCCTCCATGTGCCCAGGAACTCCTCACCCCACCATTAGTGAGTGGAAAATCCTCCATCATGCCCATGATGACAGAATCTGCCCTCCCGAAGTCCCTATCTACATGCAATGTCTATGCAATGGGCTTCCTGACGACCACTATTGAAATCTTCTCATGACCCACCTCGGAGACCCCCGCCTTGCCATCCCAATGGATGATGACCTCACACCCAGCTCCTCCCTCGCTTCTCTAACCAACATCTTCATAGAGATCTGCCACCTTGACCTATTGGTCAACTCTCTCAACTCTCACACAGATCTCATTGTGGCCAAACATTGACTTTGCTCAATCCATGCTGTCCTCCATGGACACTTGGGCTCCATCAGGTTCCAGATGGGGTTAGGAGAATATTTAACTGACCTAGATCATTACCTCGCCAAAAAAGCTGAAGTCAATCACCCTCGTTACCACCATTCCATCACTACCCACTTCGAAAACTACAGCTGTGATAACACCCCCTCTGCCTCATCCTCCTCCCTTGACCCAGAAGAAATAGCAACTCTAGAGAGAGAGGAACATGCCTACTGGGAATAACACCCATGGCCCCTTCTGACGTCACACCTGCTTTACAAACAAGTATGTTTTCACTGCCATCGCCTAGGACACATGGATTAATTGCAAACTCTATGAATGTCCTACCTGCCACACATGGGCCCCCAGACATGTGCAATACCAATGTGCTACCATACACTGCCATGCTGGTATACCACCACGCACCCCACTCCAAGTTAATCTCACCACTACCCAGACCCCCCACCACCCCTCTGGCTCCTCTTCCTCTTCAGGACAATCCCACCAGACTCTCCTGCTTTCCCCACCATCTCCATCACCCCAACCATGCCAACTTTGCTGTCAATGGCCCTTTTGTGCACACCCTCGTCAGCACTCTGGGAGTCCCATCCCTATCCCTCCCCCTCATGCGGAATCTCCCTGCAATGACCCTTTTACCACAGAAGACTACAGCAACATGATCAGGTCTCCTGGTTACAGCTATCGTGAGTTTTAGTGGGTTGATAGTGTCTCCCACCTTAATAGGGGGGTAATGTTACATTTTATTCTCTTTCTTGTTTCCTTATTGTCTACTTTATCATTGAACATTAGTCTCCTTGTCCGATTCTCTTGTATCAGGCTCGTAGCTCCACTCTTAGTCACTGAGTTTCTTTTGCCATTTGTCAGTTTACTCATATGCTTACCGATCTATGTTTACCCTTAGTTATCCTTGTTTCATCTTGATGTACTATAAATCCCCTTGTAGGTCTACTTGTCCTTTAGCTTAGACCTACTTGGCAATTTACCTTGCTTCTCCTCATTGCATGTCTTTGCTCTACACTTGAGTGAGCGCTCTGCTCATACCCTCATCTCTCTGCTAGCAAGTTGCTAGGCAGAACTCTCGACCCAAGTCTTCACCAACAAGTTGTTGAGTGAACCCTTGACTCTGCTGTGAGCAGGCTATGTCCCTCGTCCTCATCCTGCTGTAACTATTTGTTGACAGCATCTCTTGTTCTCAGCCCTTAGCTGAGTTCATGTTTGACCCTTTGAAATCAAGCATAACAACTTTACTCTTCTCAACCTACTACTCATGCTATGAATTTGATCACTCCTATAGAAATCATATGCTTGCAATTCCCACCATCCTTAGCTACTTGCTTTTCTGTGACTGTCTTTTTTTTTCAAGGTACCCTGGGCCCTGATACACAGTCAGTAACTTGGATGCATTGGCAGTTTTGTGTTTCAGCTTTTCATACTCTACTTAATGAGGTGATAATCTACTTAATTTACTGAAAATGGGCTTAATTTGAGAGAAATCAACTTTCTTTGGCTTGGTTTGGCTTTGCTCAGTAATTTGCTTGGGAGCTTATCATATGCTGCTGAAAACTCCGACTGGACTTCACTTGGCTGGCTGATCCACTTGCAGGTGGCTGGAAAAGTCCTGAAAGCTAGTTAAGGTTAAATGTCCAGTGAAACAAGTAAAGTGGTGAGCATAGCTCAATCACTATTCCCATAGGCCATGGATGATCCAGTTGAGGCTGACAACCCAAGTACTGCAGTGGAAGACCCTGCAGATGTGCTGGGTGATGATGAATGTCATCCAGACAAACCTACAGAGCCCCCCAACAATGCAGAGAGCATGTGGGAAGAGGGTAATGATGGATCAAGAGTCAAGGTGGTTGAGGTGGCTGAGATGGAGGTGCCAAGGGATGATGACAGAGATATGGATGGGACTGGTGACAAATTGTGTCAACCAGAGCAGCCCTGTGAATCACCAGACAAAGTGGTGGATGCACCTATACCCAGTTGAGAGCCAGAGGCTGAGTTGAGTATGTCAATAGATTGCGATATATGGAGGAAGCATACATTGGCAATACCAGAGGTGTTGACAGCACAGAGGTAGTGCACTGGGATGTACAGGTTGAGGCTAGTGTTGCCACAGCTCAGCTTTTGCATTTTTCAGCTTTTTTGGCCAAATTACTTCTAGTATGTTCATTTTCACTCTAATTGAAATGCACCCAGTGAATGAAATGTAGCATAACATAGTCCTCACAATATTACTTACTTAAGCTAACTAGGGTTACCTGACCACTTTTGAGATATCAGCCCAGCTTTATTTTCAGCTCAACTTGAGTATAGATTAGCTTAAATGAAATATCTCAGGAATGGTTGAATTAATCAAGCAGATGGCAAGATAAAAAATGCCAGCTTGAAGCTGTGGCAACACTAGTTGAGGTGGAGTGTACTGTGATATGCCATGATGTGTCAATTGCAGGGGAGAGAGATGGTGTGAGGGTGTCACAACCATGACAACTCTGCTTGCTCTGCAGGCAATTCTGCTTGCTCCATTTCATACTTAGATACCTTTCCTCCAGGTTTGACTACCATGCTGAGGTATTCCACCTGAGTTGCAGCAAACTCACATTTCTCGAGCTTGAGATGGAGGTCAAGTTCTTCCATGCGTTTCAGGATGTGACAAGTTTGTTCAACATGGGTCTGTTTGTTGGGGGAGAAAATGAGAAGGTCGTCCATGTAGATGACCAGCCATCCTTTAGCAATGAGGTCGTGGAAGGAGTTGTTCATGAAGCATTGGAAGGTGGCTGGTGAGTTGGTAAGACCAAAAAACATTACGGTCAGTTCAAAGAGCCCCTTATGTGTGACGAAAGCGGCCTTCCAGCAGTCAGATTCCTTAATCTGGATGTTATTATATCTGTTACATTTCACTCCTGGTTTTCTTGTTTCCATTTTGTTTCCTCCCTTTGTCATTGAACATTACTCTCCTCGTCCAATTCTCTTGTATCGGGCTCGTAGCTCCACACTTAGTCACTCCATTCCTTTTGCCATTCGTTGATTGACTCATATGCTTAGCAACCCATGTTTCCTTACGATTGTCTTTGTCTTGTCATGTTTCTTCTTAAAGCACTATATAAACTTGCTTGTAGGTCTACCTGTACTCTAACTTAGACCTACTCGGCAATACACTTGCTTCTTCGACGTGTCTTCACTCTACACTCGACAGAGCACTCCACTCTTGCCCTCGTCCCCTTGCTAGCTAGTTGCTAGGCAAGACTCCTCGACCTTGAAAAGCCATCAACTGTTCGTTGATAGAATCCTTGACTCTGCCGTCTGCAGGCTACACTCTTCATCCTCAGCTTGTTAGCAGCTGTTCACTGATAACAATCCTCGTCCTTGACCTTCAGCCAAGTCCATGCTCTGACCTTTCAGGATCGAGCGTAACAATATCCCCAATGGACATCAAATTTGGTGAAGACTTTTGTGCCTTGTAGGCGGTCCATGAGATCTGAGATGAGTGGTAGGGGATAGGTGTTGTGGATCGTATGTTGGTTCAGGTATCGGTAATCCTGGCAGGGGTGAAGCTTTCCATCTTTCTTTTTGATGAAAAAGAAAGGAGTGAATTGGGGTGATTTCGATGGGCGGATTTTTCCTGAATGGAGGTTTTCCTCTAGGAATTTCTCTGTGGCTTTCTTTTCTTCCTCGGTAAGAGAGTAAAGCTTGGCGGACTTTGGTTTGAATGTTTCATCTAGCTCGATGGGGTGGTTGCAGAGTTGAGTCGGGGGAACGTGATCTGCTGATTCTTTGGCGAATACTGACATGAAGTCAGTGAATTCTGGGGGGAGGACAGTAGTTTTCTTTTTGGGAAGGGCATGGATGGCTAAATCGGTGGCTGTGGTAAGTTTTCTGACCATTTCCACCTCTTCCCAAGCTTTCCATTCGGAGTGAGTAGGGAACCTCCCCCCTTTATCATAGTTTAGGTAGATATAGAGGTCTTTGTCCCACTTTTCATCTGTGTCGATGTGTTGGATGCAATGGGAGTTGGGGCAAGGATTTTTTCGAGCGGCATGTTCCATAAGCCACTTATCTAACGCTGGGTTGGTTGTTCCTTGGGGGGAACCTCTAGGTCCGGTCTCTGGTAGGGATTCTGAGATAGGAAGGGAAAGTGTGTACATTGGCCAGTCAATGGTGGGTTGGCTTTTTTAAGCCAGGTCATTCCTAGTATGACCGGGGTGTCTCCAAGGTGCATTATGCTAAACTTCTCGGAGTAGCAGAGATTGGCTAGATGGAAGTCTATAGTGATGGTGAATTTTATTTCTCCACAGCGATTGGGGGTTGAATTGGCATTGTAGAGCACCAAGTGTCTCTACGTTGATATCCAGTGTTTTTCCCATGCCCCAGCTGGTTTACCCGTTATCTGTCCATCTGTTCTCACCAGTCCAGGACTAGTATTAGCTTAGTCCACTTCCGTTTTAGTCCAGATCTTAGTCTGGTTTAACAATCTGGTCCAGACCATAGTCCGGTTTAACAATCTGGTCCAGACCATAGTCCGGATTGACAGTCCAGTCCGGTTTTAGTCTGGATCGACCCCCAACAAGCCTGGTTTCTTTCGGACTTTTGATTCTTTATTTAGAACATGTCCCCCTTATCATTAGTAAGTCCAGGAACATATTCCGGACTATAAAAGCCTTGTATTAGGTTTTGAAATACATCTTCCGATTTTCCGTCTCTTTGAATCTTCCCCTCACCAACTATCATTCTGGAGAGTGACCTAGTTGTTCCCTAGTTCCACCTAGCCATTGGGAACACCACCATTCACAGTCCAGAGCCTCCCTTGGGTCAAGTCTACACTCGCCCACTACTAGCCCTTCTGACCTCCCAGTCAGAATTGCTGTTCTTCAGCATTTCATACTGGGATAGGTTGGGGAAGTCAGGTCATAGGAAGTCGGTTTTTCTTTGCAAATTCCCAGTCTATGCAGGAGCAACTTGCTCCAGAGTCGAGGATGGCGCGGGTTCTAACATCTTTTGTTTTAGGCACAAGGGTAAGAGGGAGGATGATGGCTTTTGATTTCCTTGCTACTAATAACTCTTTTCACATTCTCCCCTTTCTCCTCTTCTTCATCTTCAATTTCTTGGAGTTTAGGGAGTTCGTCAGTTTTCACTCTTTTTACTTGCCAAGGTTGGGGGGGGTTCTTGCTGCTGGAGAATGTTAGGCATTTGTTGGACATATGTCCTGGTTGGTGGCAGTGGAAGCAGAGTTTCTCTTCAAAGCAACATTTCCTTTCGGCGGGGGTTAACTTGCCTACTTGGACTATGTCTATGTCCATGGTGTCTGGGTCTCAAGTGGCGATGATCGTTTTTCCCTGAGAGAAGTAGGTGAATTTGGTTCAGCTTCCAGAGCTGAAAGCTTCGGCTCATTCCCAGTGGGTGATGAAGTGTACCACCTTGGTATACCAAGACTCTATTTTCTTCGGGATGAAATCCATGGCAAAGATTCATTGTTGGACTGTTTCAGGGAGTTCTTTCACAAAGAAGGAGATAAGGACATCTTCTTTGGTCACCCCGCTAATGGCTACTTGATTTTTGAATTTGGCAATGTAGGCATTGAGATCTTCAGTTTTCCGAACCCTGGTGTGTGCCATCTAGTGGATGGCTTGGGCTTTGGTATCCTCATGTTCAAATGTGGCTTTGAAGTCTACTATAAATTCAACCCAGGTTCTGAACTTTCCATTGGCTAGGACTTTGGTTCGGAATGTGTTTACCCAGGTTGAGGCTGATCCTTTGGTCATAAAGGAGAGGGCAAAGGTGATTCGCTTGTCATCGTTATTGTAGATCTCTTTGTTGATCATGAGGTAGATATTGACGGAGTTGAGCCATGGGACTGCTTTGGCATATGTTCCATCGAAGTCTTCAGGCCTTGAGAGGTGCAGTTCGGTAGGTTTATTTGACATAGGGGATGGGGGATGGGAGAATGGTGGTGGGGTTGGTGGTCTACAAGGCGGTTGGTTTTGTCTGGCATGCCACTTGTCTCTTTGTCGACGTAGCTCCTCAGTTTCTGTTACGTTTCATTTCCGTTTCTATTTGTTTCCCTTTGTCCCCACCCCACTTCCACCGATTAGTCATCGAACATTAGTCTCCTCGTCCGATTCTCTCGTATCGGGCTCGTAGTTCCTCCATCAGTCATCGAGTTCCTTTCGCCATTCGCTGGTTTACTCATACGTTTACCAATCCTGTTGTTTCCTCGTTGTCTGTGTTTTACATTGTTGTTGTTTTCCAATGTACTATAAAAACCCTCGTAGGTCTACTTGTAAAACCTAACTTAGACCTACTCGGCAATTAACTTGCTTCCTCTGTGTGTCCTCGCTCTACACTCGACTGAGCGCTTTTGCTCTTACTTTCGTCTCCTTGCTAGCTTGTCGCTAGGCAAGACCCCTCGACCTAGGGAATCATCAACTGTCCGTTGGTGAGAACCCTTGACCCTGCCGTTATCAGGCTACGTCCTTTGTCCTTGACTTGTTAAGCAGCGGGTCGCTGATAACAATCTTTGCCCTTGACCTTCAGCCGAGTTCATGCCCCGACCCTTCGGGATCGAGTGTAACAGTTTCTAGGTGAGGATAGACTGGTCGTCGAGTAGTTGGGGTCAGAGATGGGGGAGTTGGTTCTCATAGGAGAGAGAGCCCTGCTGAAAGGTGTTGGGCAAGTTTGGTATCCTCCTGTTGTTCAGCAACAGAGGAGATGGGAATGTCGGGGGATGGTGAATAATGTTCTTCACTTGGTTGTGGGTCAGGGTCGGAGTCATCAGTATCTCTAGTGGTTTCTCAGGCAGGTCCGAGAAGGTTGTCAAAGAACAAGGTTTAGCAGGGCTGGGGTGCTCATGGCGACTGAGGTTGTCATGATGACAAGGGGCGTTGGGGTGGGCAGTTGGAGGAAATGTTGGCAGCTTAGGTGGTGCTAGCCGCGACTATAGAACTTAGACCTTTTGTTATGCTTGATCCCAAAGGGTCAAGGCATGGACTCAGCTAAGGATCAAGGACGGGGATGTTGTTAGCGACCTGCTTCAACGGGACAAGGACGAGGGACGTAGCCTGTGAGTAGCAGGGTCAAGGGTTTGTCCGACAACTAGTCGACAATAGTTCTAAGGTTGAGGACCTCGCCTAGCAACTAGCTAGCGAGAAGACTAAGGTAAGAGCGGAGTGCTCGGTCAAGTGTGGAGTGAGGGCACACAGAGAAAAGCAAGTGGATTGCTAAGTAGGTCTAAGTTAGGGAACAGGTAGACCTACGAGTGGGTTTATATAGTACATCGAAGGGAAACAAGATGGAACAAGAACAATGAGAGGTAAACAAGGATTGCTAAACATATGAGTCAGTGGGTGAATGGCATAAAGGACAGAGTGACTAATTGTGGAGCTACAAGCCCGATACGAGAGAATCGGACGAGGAGACTATTGTTCAATGACAAACATGGAAACAAAAGGAGAAACAAGTCAAGATAACAATGAAATGTAACAGTGCATTGGTCCAGTTACAAGGGTACTGATGAAGAGACATTGTGGTTGCTCACCACCAAGCTTAATCACATGTCCAAACTCATCTTGGAGTTTCATCTCTGGTATCCAGACAAATCTGGACCTCACTCTGCATGATTATGCACAAGTCCCATTGCAAAATGCTATCTATATGTTACACCTCCCTATCACTGTTTGACCCTGCCCCATCCCCATTCTCCACTCCTTCTGCCACCAACTCCACCAATTCATCCCTCACCTCCTCCACCTCCTCCATGTCAGCCTCCAACTCCTTCTCTGACCCTCCTCCAAAAACCTCCTGTGCCTTTAGTTCTGTTACGATTTGATCGTAGATGTATGGGACCCCTATTCTTTTTCCTGACTAGTATGTCCTACGACGCCCAATCGTCACCAACCACACCTCTCCCTAGTCCCCTCTGGCTTGTCACTGGAACCACTACTCCCACCCCCCCGGTCTATAACCACCGAACATCCCTCTGTACCCACCTGGCATTCATCTATGCCTGCCCGGCATCCATCTATGCCTACCCAGCATTTGTCTATGCCTGCCCGGCATCTGCCTATCAACCATCTATGCCTACCTGGCATCCGTCTATGTCTGCCCAGCATCCATCTATGTCTGCCCAGCATCCATCTATGTCTGCCCGGCATCCGCCCATACCTGCCCAACAACCGTCTATGCCTGCCTGGCATTTACCTCCACCTAGCACAACCTGTCAACAGATTATGCCTACACTGCCACAGGTATTCCCCATGACCCAGTCACACCTTCCTAGAAGTTCCTTCGCGTTCCTTCATATCTTCACTCTTCTTTGTTATCCTTGCTTAGTCCCAGAACCTTAGATCCCTTCGTCCGATCCTCTTATTGGCCTCATGTCTCTTTTTACTCATCGCTCCTCTTTCGCTATTCGTCCTCTGACTCATGTGTGCCTTGTTACTCATTGCTCCCCTTTCGCCATTCGTCCTCTAACTCACTCTGTCTTGTTTGCTCTTCATTGTCCTTGTCTTACCTCAATTACTCCCTGTACTATATAAACCCTAGTAGGTCTACTTGTTCCTTAGCTTAGATCTACTTGGCAATCTACATTGTTCTCCCCTCTACGTGTCTTCGCTCAACACTTGACTGAGCACTCTGCTCTTACCCTTGTCTCCTTGCTAGCAAGTCGCTAGGCAAGATCCTCAACCTTGAACCTTCGTTGGCTAGCTGCCAGATGAACCCTTGACCCTGCTAGTTGCAGGCTATGTCCCTCATTCCCGTTTCACTGTAGCTGCTTGCTAACAGTTCTCCTTGTCCTCGCTCCCCAAGCCGAGTTCGCGCTTGACCTTTCAGGATCAAGCGTAACACTCTGCCCGACCTCTGAAATACGAGGCCCCAGGATCACCAGGGCACAGTGCTCCACCTGAGTCACTGAAGCTGAAGGCCTCACAACTCTGACCTCCACCTAGTACCCCCTTCGCGCTCTCCTGTTGGAGTTAGCAGCAGAGTGGACCTTGACAGTATATTCGAACTCAAACTGTCGATCCCGTTTTACTCATCATGTCCCATACTGTTCAGACTCGTGCGCACTCCTATGCACAAGAAGTAGTTCCAACTTCTGTCCTCACCACCCTCCCCGATGAAGAACCTCGCATGCCGAGTCAAATTGACTCCGGCACAGTTGACTTCCTCTCATTCTCTCGCCGTGCCACTCCGGATGAGCTGGCAGGCGACCCCCGCACCCCGACATTGTCCGCTCATCGCCCCCTGCCCAACCCACCTCCATCGGACCCTGGGAATGATCCCGACCCCGGCAATGGTAACAGCGGCAACGATGACCATAACATGGACGACAACGACAATGAAGACAAAGACATCCCTATCAGGGATCTATTCGCACCTTCTGACCCTGAATCCACCCTGATATTAGCCCTGACGAAGGCTATCACCACCTTAGCCAAGTCGGCTAAATCTGATAAGTTGTCGTCTTCCCTCTGCACCAAGGTCTGCGAGCCCGACACCTTCGATAGCACGGACCACAAGAAGCTCTGTGCCTTCCTGGTGCAATGCAAGCTCAACTTCCAGGACTGCCCCAAAGCGTTCCGAACTGATCGGGCGAAGGTCACCTTTGCGCAGTCATACCTGACTGGTATGGTGCTCGAGTGGTTCGAGCCTGACATACTCAATTCCTACGACGACATCCTCTGCCCTGTCTGGATAAACGATTACCATGAGTTCGCCCGTGAACTCTGCGAGAACTTCGGCCCGCATGACCCTGTCAGTGATGCGGAGCACCGTCTAGACAGTTTGGTGATGAAAGAAGCCCAGCGGATGAACAAATACATCGTAGAGTTCAACCGACTGGCGAGCCAAGTCTGTGGTTATGGGTCTGGGGCTCTCTGCCACATCTTCTATAGCGGCCTCCCAGATCGGATCAAGGACAAGATCTCCTGGGTGGGCAAACCTATAACTCTGCCCGAGCTCCATGCCCTAGCCCAAACCATCAACGCTAGGTACTGGGAGCGCAAGTTGGAGATAGCCTACTAGACCAAGCCTGCGTCCTCCACCTTGTCCAAGCCAGACTCCAAGCCATCTGGCAACTCTGCCTCCAAGCCGACCTCACAGTCAGCCCCCTCCAAACCCTCTAACCCCGCCAACTCATCGACACCCAAGGCGTTCTCTGCCAACCCTTCCCATCTCGGCAAGGATGGGAAGCTGACCAAGGAGGAATGCCAGCGGTGTTTCGACAACAAGCTCTGCATGTTCTGTGCCGACCCCAACCATATGGCAAAGGACTGCCCCAAGTCAACATCCAAGGCAGTGAAGGCTAGAGCCACTGCGGTCGCTCTGCCTGCTGACACGACCACCTCCACTGAGGAGGCAAAAAAATAGTCAGCGGTCTCCGAGACTTCACACAACTTGGAGACTGCGTTGACTCCGGCTGTGCCCCCATGGAGGTTCGACTTAACGCATCTGCTCTTTCCAACCCCAGCTCCTTGACTCCATCTGTTGATATTGTATCACCATCCATCTCCTCCATCTCCGCTTTAGTCAATTCCGGTTCGACGCATTGTTTTGTAGACTCCACCTTTGTTAATAAATATGCCCTTGAAACTTACTCCGTCCCCTCGTTACAACTCCACCTTCTCAACGGAACATCCAATACAATGATCACCCATGCTGTCGACCTCTCTCTCCACTTTCTGTCTGGCAACATCACCTCCGAGACATTCTATGTCACTCCATTGGACTCCTCTTGCGTCCTAGTCCTCGGACATATCTGGCTCACCCACCACAATCCGTTGATTGACTGGGTATTGGGCCATATCAGCTTCCAAACAAGTCCGCTATGAGTGCCAACACCCCAGGTACCTCCCTCTGAGATTCTGCCGCCGCCTGTCTCTGACAGTGCACCTGGCTCCTCGACTCCGTCCTTCTCCGATGTGCCTGCCCCACCCATCTCCTTCATCAACGCTGCGGCCTATGTCCGCGCTTGCAAGTTTGAAGGTAGTTCCCAATTTACGATATACCTCCGCCCTGAGGACCACACGAAGCTCCGTGCAACTTCCGCTGCGCCTCCGTTGCCTCCACAGGATCTCTCCAGTGTCCCTTCGGACTACCACGATTTCGCTGACATCTTCAGCAAGTCCAAGGCGACCGAACTCCCTCCACACCGAGAATTCGATCTGAAGATTGACATGGAGGAAGGAGCTTCTCCTCCCCTAGGTACCATCTACTCCCTTTCCCCTACCGAGCTTGAGTCGCTCCGTCAGTTCCTTGACGAGCACCTCAGCTACGGTTTCATCCAACAGTCCAGCTCCGCCCATGGAGCTCCGGTCCTATTCATTCACAAGAAGGATGGTTCACTCCGTCTTTGCGTCGACTTCCATGGCCTCAACAAGCTAACCAAGAAGGATCGCTACCCCCTACCCCTCATTTCCAACCTCCTGGATGCTCCGTCCAAGGCATGCATCTACACCAAACTCGACCTCCGCCATGCATACCATCTGGTCCGTGTTACCGAAGGTGATGAGTGGAAGACTGCCTTCCGCACTCGCTACAGTTCCTTCAAGTGGTGCATCATGCCCTTCAGACTCACCAACGCCCCTGCAGCATTCCAGAGGTTTGTAAATAGCATTTTCAGCGACCTCCTCGACGTCTGCGTTGTCGTCTACCTTGACAACATCCTCATCTACTCCTCCGATGCCAAGTCTCATAAGAAGCACATCCGCAAAGTCCTCCGATGCCTCCACAAACACAGCTTGTATGCCAAGCCTGAGAAATGTGAGTTCCACACCAACTCCGTCGAATACCTCGGGTTCCGCCTGTCCACCAACAGCCTTTCCGCTGACAAGGTAAAGGACATCCTGTTACGTTTTACTTAGTCTCTTTGTTTGTTTCCACTTCGCTTCCACCATTAGTCATTGGACATTAGCCTCCTCGTCTGATTCTCTCGTATCGGGCTCGTAGTTCCATCCTTAGTCATCGAGTTCCTTCTGCTATTTGTTAGCTTACTCACATGTTTACCAATCCTTGTTGTTTCCTCGTTGTCCTCATCTTACTTTGTTGTTTCCCAAAGTACTATAAAAACCCTCGTAGGTCTACCTGTCAACTTAACTTGGACCTACTCAGCAATACACTTGCTTCCTCTGTGTGTCTTCGCTCAACACTTGACTGAGCGCTCTGCTCTTATCCTCGAACTCCTTGCTAGCAAGTCACTAGGCAAGATCCTCGACCTTGAGTCTTCGTCGGCAAGTTGCCAGAAGAACCTTTGACCCTGCCAAGCCGCAGGCACCGTCCCTCGTCCTTGTCTCCCCTTAGCTGCTTGCTATCGGTTCTCCTCGTTCTCGCTCCTCAAGCTGAGTTCACGCTTGACCTTTTGGGATCAAGCATAACACATCCAGTCCTTCCTCGGTTTTGCGAATTTCTACCGTCATTTTATCCATAACTACTCTGACATTGTTGTTCCACTCACTCGCTTAACCCGCAAAGACACTCCCTGGAATTTCACTGATGATTGTTGCTTCGCCTTCAATGCCCTCAAGGCTACCTTCACCTCTGCGCCCATTCTTACCCATTGGGTGCCCAATGCCCCCCTTATCATTGAGACCAATGCCTCTGACTATGCCATCGCCGGCATTCTCTCCCTCATCTGCTCCGACAATGAGGTCCGCCCAGTCACCTTCTTCTCCCGCACTCTGACCTCTCCAGAGTTGAATTACGACACTCACGATAAGGAACTACTGGCCGTCTTTGAGGCCTTTACTCATTGGCGCCATTACCTTGAGGGCTCCACCCTTCCAATTGATGTGGTCACTGACCATAAGAATCTGGAGTATTTTACTTCTTCTAAGCTCCTGACCAGGCGACAAGCCTGCTAGTTGGAGTATCTCTGTCAGTTCAACCTTGCCGTCTGCTTCCACCCCGGTCGCCTTGGCGGGAAGCCTGACGCTTTGACTAGACACTGGGATGTCTACCCAAAAGAGGGGGATAGCGACTACGCTTGTGTCAACCCTCACAATTTCCGCCCTATCTTCACCCAGGAACAGCTTGCATCGTCCCTACGAGCCATCTACCTCCTGGATCCTGCACTCCGTGCCTCCGTCACTGTCGACATAGTGCAAATCCACTCTGACATCTGCTCGTCCCTATCCTCTGACCCTGTGGCCCAACACCATCTCTCCGATGCCTCCGACCCCCGTTGGTCTATGGACTCTAACAGACTCCTCCATCTCGACGGCAGGATCTACGTCCCGGATGCCCTAGACCTTCCTCTCCGCATCCTCTGCCTGAAGCATGACCACCCCCTATCAGGTCACTTCAGCATTAATTGCACCCTAGAGCTGGTTCGCAGAGAATATACCTGGCCCGGCGTAAGAACTTTCATCAAGGACTATGTCCGGTCCTGCACCACCTGCGCCTGTGTCAAGACTCCGCAACACCGCCCCTACAGGCTGCTCAAGCAACTCCCCATCCCCGCTCATCCTTGGGATTCGATCTCAATGGATTTCATCGAGCACCTCCCTCCATCCTCCGGCTACACTGCTATCCTAGTGGTTGTAGACCGACTCTCAAAACAAGCGGTATTTATACCAACCTATGACACGATCTCCGCCCTGCAACTAGCACAGGACTTCGTCACCCACATCTTCTCCAAACACGGAGTACCCAACCATGTCACCTCTGACAGAGGTTCGGAATTCGTCTCCCACTTCTTCCGCTCCCTCAGTAAGGCTCTCGGCATCACCCTTCACTTCACCTCTGGTTACCACCCTGAGGGTGATGGCCAGACCGAGTGGACTAACCAGATGTTGGAGCAGTACCTACACACCTATTGTAGCTATCAGCAAGACGATTGGTCTGACCTCCTCCCGCTAGCGGAGTTCACTTTCAACAATGCACCTAGCGCAACCACCGGTGTCTCTCCCTTCTTCGCCAACAAGGGATACCACCCCAACCTTTCCATCGACACCATCTCCGCTCGAGCACAGGAGTACACCGCCAACCTGGAGGAGCTCCACGAGTTCCTCCGCTCTGAGATGAGTCTGGCCCAACAATGATATCAAGGCCCCACTGATGCCTGCCATCTTGCTCTGCCTGACTTCCAAGTCGGCAAAGAGGCTTACGTCAAAGCTAAGTACTTCCACTCCACGTGGCCCTCCCAGAAACTTTCTGACAAGTACTTAGGACCATTCCCGATCATTGCCAGACCCGGCTCACATGTGTTCACCCTCTGACTACCGGACTCCATGAAAGCCATACACCCGGTATTCCATGTCTCCCAACTGGAACCTTGCGTTCCAAACAAAATCCCCAACTACACGCAAACTCCACCTCCTCTGATAGAGATCGACGGAGATGTGGAGTATGAGATCGAAGTGATCCTCGACTCCAAGGTCGATCGGAGAAGGCGTTGCAACATCCTTTATCTGGTCAAGTGGTCTGGTTATAAGGGTACCAGCAACGAAACTTCTTGGTTACTGGCAACAAAATTGGACCATGCTAGTGAGCTGGTCTCTGACTTCCATGCTAAGTACTCTTTCAAGCCTGGCCCTTACATCTGCCCTTAGTTCTGACCAATCACGACCAAGTTATTTTCATTCCGACCAGGTACAAATACTCTATCTACAAGGCGGAGGAGTCACCATTACTCCTCTCACCTTCTCCGTTCCGATCCCCATCCTCACTTCCCTTTTCCTTTTCCTTCCCCTTACCCGCTGAAGAACACCAGTCCTGTCTGTAGGGGGCAGGACGAGTGGTGAGTGGGTCTAGGGGCGTGGTGCGCTCGACCCTAAAGGGACTCAGAGAAGGGGAGGTGAGTAGACGAGGACTCCGGACTGATGATACCTGTATTCCGGTAGTCTGGGCGGACTAGCGGAGCGATGAGCAATGGAAAACAGTGCGGTGAACGGTGGAAGACGGTGATGGTGATGGTGAACGGTGAGCATTGAGCGGTCGGTCAAACGGTAGATGGTAGTTGTGAGCCAAAAGGGAGCTGTCCTATTCAGGACTAGGTACATTCCTTATAGTCCGGGCATTCCCGGGACTCTGTAAGGTACAGTAGAACGACTAAATAGTCCGAGACGTCGGTGGTAGTAGTGGAAGTGTAGTCCGTGTCGTCAAGGAATGAAGGGAACAGTGGAAATAAAGAATAAAAGTCAAGAGGGAAGCATAAACGGTACCTGAAGGTAACGAAGTGAAGCCGCCAACGCAGCACAAGGTACTGCCCGGGGTCCGGTAGTAGTCCGGTAGTAGTCTGGTAGTCTGGTCAGTCGTATGTAAGGAAGCGGTAAGTAAATGTAAACAGGTATCAAATGGAATGTATCAAACAGAATAGAAAGGTGAATAAGTGGGGGCACTGTACCGGTTGAAATATAGTGATTCTAAACATAGAGGCGCGCTGCGCTCTACAGCACCGACGAGGAAAATTGAAGATCGCGACCTAGGGATGTCAACCGCAAGGTGTACATACCAGATTGGACGGCCTATGGAAAGGCCGTATCGGGCGGATATAAGTGTCGGAATAGGTTGTACATGAAGTACAGAAGCCAGTGGGAGTGATCCGCAAGCGCAAAATGCGAGCACGATGGTGTAGAGGCCGACTGAAGACGGACCGTGCGCACTGAAGCTGGAGCAGACACCTTGAGCCGTGACTTACCATATATGGTAACCGCTCAGTGCAGCGACACGGATCCATCGCAATCAACACGGACCCTCCACGGACGCGTTGATGGACCCCACAAACAATGAAAAATATATTGTATTGAAGCTACAGCTACACTACCTGCGCATATGATGCTGCTAGAGCTGAGGAGTTGAGACCGGGCGCATAGGCAAGTCCAGCACACAGTGAGCCGCGACTTACCATATTAGGAAACTGCTCGAGCACACTCGAAACGGACTATAACGGACTACATGGACTCCACCCGGACTACTCACAAACTCAGCAATTACATAGATCTTTGATCAGGTATTCATTCATTTTATTTATCTGCTATTTTACTTGGTGCTAGGCAAGCATTTACGCCTATAGGCTCATGCTTGAGGGGGAGTGTCAGATTTCCTTATTTGGTATTTAGCTTATATAAGCATACCTTACATCGCACCAGTAGTTACCTTAGACTACTTAGTGACTTACTGAGTATTCTACAGGTACAGTACACTTACACTAATATAAAGTGACTTACTGAGTATTCTACACACAGGGGCCATCTTTCTGGATATATCTCATTGTTGCCAAATATACTACAGTTTGATCTTACCTCGCGAACTGAACAAACTGACTTCCTTCCCACTTCGGTCATATCAAAGTGCATCAAAGTGTTGTTCACATGAATTGAACTGAATTAACTGTGAAGTCACTTCACTTCTGTGGCAACACTACCTCAAGCTCAACATACGCTTTTGGCGCCACCAACTCATCCACTGCTCTCGCAGTGACTGGACCCAAAATAGTATAGCCTCTCTCATCTGCCACTAAGTCTAGGGTGACATGAAGTCATTCCTGCTTGAAACTAAACTTGAGGATTTGAAGGGCCTCAAGGATGCTGGGGGAAAGCTTGTTTTGTCGCTCAATGGAGAGTCCTTGTCACATTGCTCTGATGAAATGGTGGCAACATGGCTGACTCCACCCTCACTTTCCCTTGAACAGTCATGTATTTGAGATTCGAGTTACTGAGAAGAACATAGCACCAGTAGATAATAGATAATAGATATTAGACTGTATTCTACAGATAGTGTACTCAGTTCGACAGACCTGCCGAAGTGAGCGAGGTGACTTTGTTCCACTTCGGGTGTCTTTGAAGTGCAACGAAGTGGCACTTATTCGAAGCAAACTGAATTAACCTCGAACTGACTTCGCTTCGACGGCAACACTAGTCAAACAGTCTGACACCCATTGCCTTATTAGGAAAAGAATGAGGCGGGTCGGTTGATTTGGCACCCAAATTTCTCAGATCCCATCGTGCCTCAGATTTCCAGCCCATTAACCGTGGGCTTTTGGAACCAATGGCTGCAGTCATGAGTATGTCATATGAGCACACTATGGCAGAGGAAGCCACACTTAATCCACTTTTGTTACTTGTGATCGGCCAACATCAGCAAAATGTACCATTACTTTTTCATACTTTTTCAACCTCATTGCACTTTAATACACTTTTGGGCACTTTTTCAGACTTAAGATACTTCCTATATTTCGACTGTTTCTCTTAAGACGGTAAGAAAGGTCGCTACACAAAGTCAATAAAGTAGATAGAAAAGTGGACTAAAACGCCAAAGTATGTGCATGATGATCAATGTATTTATTTACATAGTAGGCCCGAAAGGCATCTAGCATGTCTGCAAAATGAAAATCAACTGGTAAAGCTTGCTCCCCATACACAGCTATGAGATGTGCTGGTTGTAATATTGTATCGAGTGATATAACTGCACGAATTCGATGTCCCTGTTGATCCTCTTCGGGGGAAACAACCCACATCCCTGTAATTTGATCTGGCTCGTCTGAAGTCCGTAGGTACCATTCCACTAGTGCACACTGGTATGGCGTACCTCTGTAACAAAAAGCGAAAAGAAGTTGAATGCATGCAATCAGAAGACCTCGAAGCCCATCGCCATTATTACCTCCATTGTCGACAAATACCGTGTCCATTCGTGCAGGACCCCCACACCATGATGGAGTGTAACAAATGATGTCACGGTGCATGCCGCCTTTGCCTGACTGGTCGCTCGGGGCATAGTAGGTGGCTGCAGCTGAGTAATAAATCTTCAAGGGTTCTTGGAAAGAGGGGCATTGGTTAAGGTCGACTTGATCTCCAAGTAGCTCAGCGTGCGGGTTAAGTTGGTCATAAAGAAAACGGCGGATGCAAGGGACCAGATCGTTAAACCCGAAATGCACAGCTAGTTCTGTTGCCACTTGTGGTAGCCTGCGCACTGTGTAAAAAGTCAGTAACTTATCAGAGTTAACAGGCCTTGCAAAACGTCACCAGGTCGACGGGCAAGTTGCACATCAAAACTTGTGGGACGCAAAGCAATTTTATCTACTTCCTTCTCGTCATCCTTGCTGTTGGTTTCATCGGGTACCATGCTGGCTGGCAAGAGAGGACCTTGAAGCATGCCTCTTAGCTGGAAATCATGCCGGGCAGCTGCCAGCTTGTCGAGTCGTTGGTTTGTCACCAGCATCTGACCCAGCGCTTCATACCGGTTGGATCGCCACCAGGGTTCTTTGACGGCCTTGATATGCCTGGACTCTGTGATTGATGAGCACAGTCCGTTTGGCACTCCAAACATTTTGATCAGAGAGCTGTAGTGTGTCATTGCATGCTGGCGGGGCAACGAAAAGTTATTGCGTACACCTGTTGCAATAAAAACCTGTCGCTCGGCGTGGAAACATTGTACAGTAGCGTCGATATCACGGAGCACTGATTCATTGATAACAGGGCGTCGGACGAGATAACAAAATTCCAAAAAGGCACCTATTGCGCACACCATTGCATTGGGTACATAACCAACAAGCGCAGGAAGATAGACCTGCGCACCATGTGCCAAGTTCTGTTAGTCCATATAATAACTCCTAAAACTCCCTAACTCACCTTCATTAACGCCTTGGAATCATCACCAGTCCATTGCTTGAAGCC
>JBBPMH010000637.1:0-19785 GCA_038090235.1 Pulveroboletus ravenelii
AAGCTGCTGAGGCATATCTTGTGTCGCTGTTTGAAGATACCAATCTTGCTGCTATTCATGCCAAGCGTGTTACTATTCAACCAAAGGATCTTGCTCTTGCAAGACGCCTACGCGGCGAGCGTTCATAGACATCTTACTTTGATTTGGTGATGCTGTACCACCACTGTATTACAATTTCATTTCTAATCTTTCAGTCCCTGAGAGGACGGCTCCAATGTTATTTGTGGTTGGCGGATATGTATTTCGCTCAGTTGTTATGCGTGCCTTACGACCTGTTTGTCATATCGATCACCGATATAGGAGCTACACTTGATGCTGTGATTCCGATGTGCGCTGCTCGAGGGTTACTATCAATGAATGATGCTTAATGCGCAGGGCGTTGTATCTGTCAACCGCTTTCCTTTGTACCAGTATTGCCCGATGCTCATGGCGCACGACACTAAGCCTCTTTGACTGCTTCTCGTACTGCATCTTGAGGGGCACAATTATTCGTTAGTTTTTCCTTCTCTTCGAGCGTCACTCGATGGTCGTTCCAGAGGATACTGGGCTCCCTCGACTGCGCCTCACATGAAACGAATAATATATCCTATGGAGGAGCATCCCGCCTGTCGTCGATGAGTTTCTTCTCATATGGGGGCCGATCTTCCTCTGTGGAAGGTCTGAACTACAGCAGAGTTGAACATGCACTTTCCGCCCTCAGTGCCTTTTTTTCCATACCTCACACCTCATCTCGGTCACCTCCCCTTCCTTTGCGTACATGGATCCTTGATCCTGGCTAAATGTAGCTGGCAATTTCTTGCGCTGTGCCCCGACGCGTTCTGCTTTGCTAGTTCCCGTGCGTCGTGAGGAACTAGAAGTTGAATAAGGAACGACTCGCGGCGTTCCCGTTTCCGACGCGGGAGGTGGGGCAGGTGGTATCTCGGGCAGACGGTAACAGCTCGGGCATCGCAACGGCAGAAGAGCCCACTGTCCGTCATGCATCGATTGAACCCTTACCAAAAATGGGCACCATACCTCCGGTGAAGGGCAGGGAACAGACACTGGAGACCATGCATCGATAAGAGCGGGAAGTACATCTGCGTATTTGTGTGGACGCGTAGATATGGATGCTATCAACTTGACGACGCGTCTGAGTTTGCACATGCCAAAATAACCTGCAGAATCCCTCGAGATGAGGACCTGTGACCTGAATATAAAGCGGGTGGGTAATGGGCCAGTTGTGCGAGGCGAGGCGTCGAGAACTCACGGCCGCAACTCATACATCAGGGTGCAGCTGGCCATTGAGCCTGTGCTTAGAGGGACCTTCAGGGGGAGCCTGCCAGAATGGTCGATGCTGATCTGGACCATGGTATCTAACATGCTAGTCAGGTGTTGATCTACTCCGGCCAGCGACCTGGCAACTTATAGCGGTGTGGAAAGGTTAATGTCTTCAAGGGTCCCGGTCAGACGATTGTCAACCTTCATTCCTTGAAGTTCTCTGAACTCAAGCCAAGAGACTTGAGTATAATTCAAAAGCCCCTGCCTTATTCCCTCGCCTAGCTTCGAAGGGAATCAAATTTTGATGCCTCAGGCTGCACACTTCAGGTTGAGTCATCGAGAACCCTTGCTTCCCTTAGCGTGCGGCAATGACCTTGTGACATATGTGCCTCCCTGGTCGTTGACTTCTTGCTACTGCTGTGGAGCGCTGAAGGCCACTATCAGTATTTGGGGACTGCGTCAGTCTCGAGTCAATCCCCTCTGAATCGCAGACGTACTACGCTCGAGAGAAAACCCTACACTGGGCTGACTCGTAAGCTCGTCCTGGCATTTGATATCAGCACCACTTTCAGTGGCATTTCATATTGTCTCCTCCAGCCAGGGAAAATTGGGCTAAGGGAATGCTGGGGTGACTTCATTCGCTCTTTATCGTATCATTCCTTCTTGGTACCAGGTACCCCGGCCAAGGAAAAGTGGGCGACTTCAAAATGTCGTTTAATAAACCGCTCGTCCAAAAAAAAAAAAGCCGCTGTTAAATATTGAGTCGACTGCTGAAACTAGCTCTCTTAGGTGATGCCAAGATCACCAGTGATATCGGATAGATGTGGTACCTTCTCTCCAAGTTGGTTGCTCAGGGGTTATGTTCGACCAAGCAGAGGTCGGGGTTTCACAAACTGGTATCTTGGCTATCTGCCAGAATGTGACAGATAAGATGGTGACCCGTCCCCGCGCTAGACGACACCTAACAATCCGATGCAGAACTAGAAAGCAAGGGAGCACGCCACGGTGGGGGAATAACGTCGTGTCAGCGGGCTTGATTACCTCTGCCCAGCCGCAGGTGGGCCGGGGCCCGATAATTGCACCCGCTCGTTGTTCCCCAAGATATACCCGAGCAACACATTTCCCATCGCCTGGGACGTGAATTCTGAGAACCGGGATTTCTAGCAGGTCTGTCCTTCGTGATCGCGGTGCAGTAACAGTCGTATATGATGACTAACGAGGCCGTCAGTGGTAGTCCAAAGATTCCTTGGAATAATGGCTTTGATGATTGGTTCATTGGCCGGCGCGGGCCTTTGGCACTGGTACTTATGTATTTAGATCTGAATATTTGCGTACAGAACATGACACTCGGTCGCTCAAACAGACGGAATTCCGTACGACGGCCGCCTCTCCCATTCGCTTAGTCAGCACCACCGGTTGTGCCGCTCCTTGCCCGCTAGCCACCCACGGCCTCTTCTTTCACTCACTCCTTCCGGTACATGATTGCATATGAAACTAATGCTGCGTCCTGAATGGCGGCTCTGGCCTGTATCCTCTTTTCTCGGCGTCCTGGACCTCAAGACTGGCGTCACGATCGCGCTACTGTTTTCTGTAAGTTGCGCCTCCCATCCCCAAAAAGGGGACGATACATGTCAAAACGCTGAAGCGCATCGCTAGCTCTTTAACAAGGCAGCAGGCGTCTACGGCCTCATCTCGGTTTTAATGGGCGCCGGAGGGTCGTTTGCGCAATTAAGCCTGTATCTGTACTCCCTCCTTGGTTTGGTCGCGCTAGGGTGGGGACTCAAGGCAGTCAAGGAGGTCAGTCCTCCCGACTTCGCTTCCTATACCGTCTTTGTTCGTGTGATTTAAATCCCGTTTTGCCTTCTATCCGATTCTTTTCCTCGTCCTTTCCACCCCAAAAAAAGGAAAACGCTCAACAAACGCTCTATTTCGCGCATCTTTTTTTTGTCGACCATATATTCTCGACGGCCTGGACACTTTTCTTCGCGGTCGTGTGGTGGGTATATACGCCACATGACGGTCAACGGGTTGTCAATTCAGCTGCGCAAGAGGCGATTCGACATGGTGCCGAGGTGAATCAGACGATGACTGAAGCGCAGCTAACTGCGGCAGCCAATATCCTTTGGGACGAAGAGAAAGGCATCGCGGCTATGGTGATTGTCCTGTCTTGGCTTGCAAAAGTGAGATACACCATGGTTTTGTTCATTGATGTTAACCATTCTTGACATGTCAAGATATACTTCGCGCTCTTGCTGTACTCATATGCGACACATCTACGCAGGGGTACGTTCAACATGGTTCGGAATTGGCGCTTACACTCGGTACCTGCTGGTTACGACCCGGCGTTCACGGAAGAGGAAGATGACAATGAAGAGTTCTACATGTCTTCCTTGGGAACACATCTTCCCAACGATGTATCCTCACATTCACCCGACTTCGCTAGTGTGCCGGGAAGGAACGGATGTCATTCCGCAAAACAGAGCCGAAGTTCACTAGGAAAGATCACTATACCCGTGCAGGGAAACGGTCGATAATACCATATTACTTACCCCCCAACATGTCATATGGACTCTTACTCTGATGAGCCGTTTTCTCAGACTCGCGCAAGTGCATACCATCAGGACAAGTCGTTCACGAGATAGTACAGCAATGGCAATCACACTCCCAGACTAGCGTCACCTGACTCGTGCCTTCTTCGCTTCAGGCTCCGGATGGCCCTTTGACTGGACGACAGCCCCGTTCATGGCTTTAGCATATCTTTCCTTGATATCTTCTACCCATTTACCCCCTTCTGCGCCGTTGAACAGCCAAACGTGGCTGCATCTAGGTCAATAACATGATCAAGGTTCCTAACACGTAGTTACGATACCTTCCTAGGACCCTCGTGGGTTCCAGCCGGCCAATCATTTCACTGGACTTTCTCTTCCCGTTCGTCTGAGGCCGTGGCACTTTAAGCCTATCTTTGAGGTCTGGAGGTGGTGGGAGTTCCCATTTCAGCTGCTCGCATAAATGATGCACGATCTCGTCCGCATCACCAAGAAGAACAATCTGAAAAGCTTTTGAGTCAAGTTCCTCGGCCCGAATGACATACATACGTCAGGGTTGATGTGCCTAATCGGTGTCTTATTGATGAGGATCTGACGCAAGGAATGATCTATCGTATGTCAGCGATTCTCATGGATTCTTCACTGACCTGTGGCACGGAGTGTGGTAAATGAGCTACGTCAAGATACATCAGCGAGCCGGGGGAGAGGGGGGAATAGAGGCGAACGCACACAGGATCTCGGATACCGGAGAAACCTTGAGTGATGTACCGATGATTAGCAAGAGATCAACTTGGTCTCGGTCATCCAGCAGTGCTTGATCGAAGTCCTCCGTGAGCTTTTCCCCGAAGAACGTGATGTCAGGCTGCAGGGGTTGAGGACGGACGTCAGAGCGCTTCTTCCCCAATAGCGTCCAAAAATACCTTCATTACGCCCACAGGTAGATCATCACTCTCATCAGTATCATCTTCCCATTCGTTTCTCTTCTTTCCCTTCTTCTTTGCTGATTTGCTCTTTTGTGCTTGCGCAGCCTTGTGCGCCTCTAGGCATGCCTTGCAATACGGGACGCGCCGATCGAGGATTTCACGTTCGATTTCGATGCCTGGAACCCTGATTCGGCATTGGAGACATGTAGCCGTCTTGAAGGAGCCGTGACATTGCAAAACACGCGTGATGCCCCCGATAGCCTCGAGTGTATCGATATTTTGTGTATAGTTCTGTGCATTTGGGCGGCTCTTAGTCAGAAGCAAACTAAGCCAAATACGCGGTGTCCATACCCGAAGGAGCTACAACCATCCAAGCATAGAATTGTTCGTGACCACGCTTCTAATGTTAATGAGAAAAATACCTTGCTTTTGTCTTCTAGGAGTTTGATGAACCGGTGACAAGGGGAGGGTATAAAATTAGATGGATATATTTGACTTGTCGAATGTTGTCAGGATATTTTAGTGTTTCCTGGCACGCAGGAAGACGGACCTTGCGAAGGAACTTTGCGGAAAGCGTTAGTCCCTTAGATAGCCAGACAGGACACACTCACTAGAATACTGGGTTATGGGTGTGAAGATGGGAAGACGGTTAGAACTATCAAAAGCAGACAAAGTGGGTTACCTATCGGGTTTTGCTTGAAATAGTGTATATCGAACCTGAAGGATATTATAAAGGCTGGTTTGATCATGAGAAACAGACAACGAACATCTGCTGGGGGTCATCTAAGTCATATTGACCCCTTTCCCTCAGCATTGCATAGAGGCCATTGCGGGACCTGAAATCTGGAATACCACAAGAGACACCTAGTGGTTCTCAGGAGATGTGCGCACCAGTCGGAAGAAAAGTCGCGTACTAATGCCTGCACCGGTCAATACCATGATACGTTTCGAGTTAACTATGAGCGAGACCGCGTCAGATACCGTATTATATTGCGCGATTTTCTCTCTTAGATGCAACCTAGTCGGCCAAGCTCAGTCCAAAGGATTTGCTATCACCTCCGCATGCGACTCACTCTCTTGATATCGCCACTCTGAGGAAATACAATAGAGTCTTAGAACGCTTATTTCTAAGTTCTGGGCACTATTTGGGATATTAAAATAAAGACAGGGAGGGAAGGAGAAAACGTACTAGGCTGATACCAAATGCAAAGAGTAGTTTGACGATAGGTATGTTTCGCATGAAGACATATTCTCGAATGAAGGAACTCATTCCTGAACACGGTGGATAAATAAGCTGTATTTTTGGCTGGGTGAGACGCTTACCACGTTCCTTGAGATGGTGCATCATTTTCCGGACTTCCTCCTTGGTCCAAGCCTGTACGGCTGAACGCGTATAAGTGTTACATGTCAGCCCAAAAAGCATGGTGGCGAAAGAGAGACGACATCTCGGGTCATGAGTCATCACACCTACCCACCTTCCTCTTCCAATGCACGGATCTCAAAAGGGTCAATGTCGCCATCCCCGAGGTCTGCGATGCCAACTAGTGCAGGAGGTGTCACTTGACCTTGTACAAGGAAGGAGGAATCTTCCGTGTCAGAAGTTTCTGCATCGCTATCAATTTCAGTCATCTCGGTGCAAACATCCTCGCTAAGTCCATCCAAAAGGTCCTCGATGGTGCCGGGGTCCGCCTCAACGTCCTCTGCGGCACTGAGGAATGCGCGGAGTTGCAGGCTGTGTAATGGGTTCAGTGGTTTGGAGGTCGTGTCCCCGTCTTGGCTTAGGGGATTGAGAGGTTCTGAGCCACTCATTCGTTCGTCGGCACAATGATAGTCCAAGGCTCGACAGGCACGTTGTGGCACCAATCAATATACACCAGACACGTGACCTCGGATCTCCGAATCACGTGGTTGATGGTAGTACGAAGTACAGAATACCGGCGTCCACGCGCTCCTTCCTCGCTGAGCACCATGCTGGAGCGCGCAATCAACTCATCGGATTCCCTCTCTTCAGACGACTTGAAAATACCTGATTTTTTTCCCTCCTCCCCGAGTTCGTACAGGCTCACCTCCCCACCTTTGTCGGAATGTCAGGGCGTACCCGCTGATGGCCCCAGTTTGATGGTTCCGCAACGGCGCTCTCTACCCCTGGAGCTAGTTGGATACATCGTAGAGCTTTTTCATCAACAGCATCGTTCATACCGTGCCCTCCGCGCCCTGTCGGAGACTAGCTCACAACTTCGGGTGATAACCCTGCGGAGATACATGACCTCCTTAAATATACGCTCCGCGAAACAGCTCACTTTCCTCTCGAAGATCCATGCGTCCATGCTGTTGCACAATCCTACGTGGGAATGCGTGGGGTTTCACTGGGTAAAGTAAGCCGAGTGCATATATACTACAGATGACCACTCTGTAGCCTGTTTTATCCAGGCATTTGACAGCACAGTCCGGTGATCTCGCAAGCGCACCTTGGAAGCCAAGTCTTATGACCGGTTTGCGGTCCCTTCATATTTCTTTCGCAGCAGAAGTGAGCTCGACACAGAAGATTCGCTCGAAGCAAATATTTGTCAATCCTTTGACAAGTTCCCCGATGGCTCGTCTTACCTCGCTCACCCTCACAGGGTTATGGCGCATTGATGTCTTGCTCTTGGGCATGGTGTCTGGGGCATTTCCGGGATTGACAACCCTTCATCTCAGTTGTTCCGAACACCTCGACGTGACTTGTTGCTGGACTTGCTTCGAAGACAGCTCTTCTGCTGTCATTCACTCTCCCATACCTAACCATTTTCCAACAGTTGCATCGTTAACAGTACGTTTCTCCACCCGCTGCCACCAGATGATCAAACACTCTCACAGAGCGCGTTCGCAAACGCACTAAAATCACTTACAAAGTTGACTCATCTCCACCTGGGGATATTTCTTTCCGACGAAGAGATGCTCGAAAATCATATCGACCACTACGATAATCAAAGGGTCTATTCTCACGTCCTTACTACCTTTGATCGGAACCGCAACTTAGGAAACACGGGAACGGTCCTTAGTCAGTCAGAATCCTCCGGTACCCCACCATTCGGCCATGTGTCCTACACGGAAGACGAGGAGGATGCTAATAATTCAAGCGCCGCGGCGAGGATGACATTCGAGGAGGTGCTACCCTTTCCCCACGGCCCCGAATTGTGTCCAGTTTGTTCGGTCATGGTTTCTGCCCCCGAAGTGCGCACACGCGAACTCGAGGCGAGCTTGGCGCTCGCTCAGAAGCTCAAATCTTTAAGAACCATCAGCTGGAGCTCTTTTTTCGCATGGAAACTCCACTCCGAAGACGAAAGGAAGATCGGAGACTGGCGAAGGGTGGCCAGGATGTACGTTCTTCGCAGTGACGGGAGAGTGCGGGTAAGAAGACGACCTTGGGACTAGTTGGTGTTGCCTGTACAAGTGTCGTCCATGGAGGTCAGCAACTCGTCAAGCTTCCTGTTGTCTTCGGGTTTTGCGCACTTACCTTGCCAAAACCCTTCTCTACGCTTACTCTTTGCAACTCATTATTAGGCAATGTACAACGGTGAACTGCGATAGTTTGACGTTTACTACAGGTTTGCTAACGTCAAGTGTGGAATTGGTTTGAGGAGCATGTGAAATCTGGGAGGCACCAAAGCACGCCTCCAACATTGTGGCGGTTCAAAGGTGGACACCATTGTGGTCGAACAATAGAATGATAATCGGAAGGTAATGATCACCCGGTAACAATAACGTCCACAACTCGATTGGGAACCGCTAACAGACCACAAGGCACTGATGGTATAAGGGTGTCCTGCATCCTTAAGACTCCTCGGGTAGCAAGAAGCAATTCTCCTCCTGTAGCCACCATCAGCAGCTAATTTTATTCCCTTCGCGATTCCCTCTTCTCCTCTCAGTCACTAATTTAATCAACTGATATGACAGTTACCTCTGTGGCTCAAGCTAACTCCAAGACGGCACAGTTTTCCCGTCTCTTCGACTTATTCGACCGCGTCGCGACGCGACGCACTCGGGCCCTCAATGGGGATACCAGCGAAGTCATTTCCCAAGACGACATCGCCAACGTTCCCGCAGAGTTCGCCCCTGTAATCGAGGGTTTATCCACGATCCTTTCCTTGCGCGCCATACGGGACGAGGAGCATGCCCGACGCGTCCACGTTCAAGCCGCACCCACAACCAGGTCGCACCACAATGCCCTCACGTGTGCGCCTTTCGCAACCCCAACAACCAGAGTAACAAGTCCATGCGTCAACATAGCGGAAGTAGACCCCGATAGCCTGACCTTTCCGCTCGGTGAACGCTATCCATTCACGTTTAAGCTCATGTTGCACAAGTTGTATGACATGGACGAGTGGGCAGAGATGGTCAAGAATGCGGTGGAGGTGTCCAAATCGCAGTTCAAACCCCTAGCGGAGCATTTTCAGAATGTCGTCAGGGACGCCGCGGCGACCATTCACGATAGAGGGGAGAAGAGATTTAGTATCCGTCCTATCCATGGTACTTCGTCCCAGTCTAGGCCACCGAGCTCGCAAAAGCGCCCGCACCTGACCACGATGCCTTCTTCGAAGCAGGGGACCAGTCGCGGGTTGAAGAAAAGATGCATAGGTCGAAGAAAGTCTGTTGATGGACCGATGTCGACTGGTGTTTGGGTGTACGACGCGGTTATCTCTGCCACAGAGGTCGGTCCCCGCCCTGCACTAGAGATTACGCTTTCCATGCCTAGGGGTGCAGGTAGCCTGGTCGAAAACCGTGTACGACATCAGTCAATGACCGCCTTGGAAGAGAGCCGTGGCCAGAATACCGCGAAACGCCAAGTCAAAATCGCCGTCCCTCTCCTTCAAGAGAGAATCTCAGGGCCTGTTCCGCCACAGCAATCGTCGGTCCCGTCTGTGGAGTCGGCGCGGCATATCATCAAAGCGGAGAGCGTGGTGAAGGGGAGGTCGGTGGCTTCTTCTCTCGCTTCCGATCCGTGCAAGATATCAGCCGCAGTCAAACGACCTCTCTGCGTTTGAAATCTTTGGGCGAACACGCTATAAAAGAATCGTTCACAACATTGAAAATTACCATGGACATTTGGATGCGTCGTGTTTGTGACCACATCCTGTAACGACCTGATACGACATTTACGTTTTGTGTTTTATTTTATTTTATTTTATTAAATATTTTTTGAGGTATTTTTTCTCGAACCCTACCTGTAGCACCAGCGTCTTTTTGTTTTTATCGATTTGACCTTGAAGTGATATTGTGCCTTGCACGGCTGACATTGGCGAGAATCGTGTGTCTTCACTGTTGCTCAATGATTCAGTCTTCTCAGTTATACCACCATATCGTCTTCACGTTATCCCCCCCTTTTTTAATTTAAACATGTAACGCGTAATACATCGGCGGAGAAACGAAAAACGGAGTATGCAGGTCCGAGGAAATTTGCTTTTGGCGCCCTGAACGTGAGTGGGACTCTTAAAGCTTAAGTCCGTGAGCAGGGGGCCTAGGTGGGTATCAAATCAACCCACTAAAACTTCAAGATTTACCACCTACTGTCACCGGACATTAATGCATGCAGGTCTGCGCGACCATCACGTGCTAACGAGGAACGATCTTTGATGAGAGGCGATCAACATATGAGGCGGTGCCCTGGGGGTGAAGATTATATCGTCGAAACTGATACATAGTACTGATAGCTCAGTATGGATTTGGTCACACACTCGCGACGCGACGCGCAGGACTCATGGTGGTGTCATTATTCCCTTTTGTTGTTCCGCTGCAACCACTGTCAAGGGTTACAGTTGCGCATTTGCAGCGATTTTAACAGAACGTGCCAAGGACGGTGAGCGAGGTCTAGCATTATTTTGTGGTCTAGTGTTACTCTAAGGGATGTCTATGTTGGGTATTTCAAACGAGGGAATATCCGCTGACAACAGCGCGAGGGTATTGAGGAAGGGAAAGGGGAGAAGTTAGAAAGAGGAACGATCCGGCGTTTTATATAGTCAAAGCCGTTGTGCCAACCTCATACGCGTATGAGTCGAGTCGGAGGTTCCAGTTCGTCCACGGACAGGTATGGTTCCGCAGCCGCTGGAACCAGACAGATCAGCCGGGCGAACGAGATGTATGGACGTTGCTGGCGTTGGCAATGCATGCGATATCCTGTTCAGGAGAGGCAATTTCTCTGCATAGCCTACTACGTTCGCGGAGAGTGGGACCATAAAAGAACAGTACCTGAAAGATCGGTTGAGTAGATGAGGAAAAGCCAAGGGAGACCAACTTACGAAGGGGATGGGAACGATAATGAGCGCTATGCCTGCGAACAACATATTGGCCCATTTGTACGTGAGGTCCACAAACATGTCATTTGCAAAGAGTGGAAAAGCGAAACTGCCCATATTCCCTGTAGGTACCATTGGCAATGTAAGCTCTCAGTCATCTGTATGGTAATCCTTTGACGTACGACAAAGGCCCTGCCCAGCCAAAGCAGAGGACGCATAGGGACCATAGCTAGCGGACGAATCAGACAGCCCCATCGAGTTAAATAACCGAGATAGTAGCCTTACCAGTCGGCCAAATACAAGAAGACGACTAAGTAGGCAACAAAGGCACCAAACATGAAGATCTGGACACCAAGAAATCAAGACTGGTTCGGCAGATGTATAGAAAATGGGCTTGCCGTCAATGCAATAACCGACCAGATCCAGTGAAACTGTGGCGAGGCAGTCCATGCAAACATAAACATTGCCAGGGGGAATAAAACTGCAACCAGACATGTAAGATATAGTCTAGCTTCCGGACCCTTGCGAGCAACATTTTGTCTGCAAAAATGTCTGAGAGCCACGCAACCTTTTTGAACAGTTTTCCTTGCCTGTATAACTTATCTTGATACACATTCGCACCCAGCCCGATGAAAGTACCAGCACTAGGTGCATATTGAAAAACAATGGGGAGGGAAATAATGATAATTACTTACACAATGGTGGTATATACCATTCCGCTCTGGCCAGGATTGAATTCGTATAGCGTCTTGAAAAGAGGTGGAACGGAGCTAAAGCTCCATCAGCATTGAAACGACATGGATAAAATCGGGCGTTACTTAATCAGGCAAAACAGAACGCCCCACATAGCGAACACCCAGAGCTGCAAGAGTGATGCGATTAGACAGTTGCTTCACCCAGCATGTTGATGCCCTCTTACACTTATGCTCGTCGTTATAGGTTCAGTGAGTAGGACCTCTATAGAGGGGTTTTGAGGTCAGCGTTAGTCAAGATTTGAACACTTACGGAGGGGCCGGGTGCAAGATATCCAAACAAGTTCGCGCAATGTTGGCTGCGTTTCCTCTTCTCGTGCATGATACCTCGAATCCCCAGTGTCCTTTCTCATTTTCTGGGCAAGACGCCGTAGGATAATACTTTGGCGAGTCTCATTCGCGGTAAACATAGCGATCACAAAGTACACGCCGCTGAATCTGGAAATATGTCTATTGGAAGGCCAAATCAAAAGTAGGAGAAAGGCAACCAACATTGCATGGAGCCATTGAATCCACCTCCATTGAAGGCGCGGATTGTATTCGATCCAACCAGATACCATTGGTCCGAAACCTGTAGAGGCCATGTTCACAAAGGCAAAGAGTGACATCGGAGGGCTGCGCCTGATGGGATGTCAACCCTCGGACGTCGCATCAACAAGAAAAAGCACCCACTCAGCCGGTTCCCAGATGTCTGCAATCGTACCAGCCACCAACGTAGAGCCTGTTGAGGCAAATGCACCACCGAGGGCACGTGCGACGATGACCACCTGAATTGTATTGGACCTGCAGCTCATCAAGCTTATGCTTTTCACGAGACACGAGCACGAACATTGCAGCGAGTGCATAGCACAGCACCGAGGCAAAAGCAGTAGTGAGGTAAATAGGTCTTCTCCCGACCTCTTCGCTAAATGCTGTCGTGAAGAGCGGGACGAGCGCAAATCCCAATGGATAGACGCAAAGTGCGAGCGTGGCCTGAAGTTGAGTACAGTGCAGATCACGCGTCATGGACTCGGTCCCCATCGCAAAGGATGACGAAGCTGTAGCTGGAATATGGTCAGTAGTACCGCAAGACACTGCTGATGAGCAAGTACCTGTAACACTAGTAAACCCACAGACAACAAGCGTGATGCACCACTTCTTGAAGTGGGAGTAAGTGACAGGGTTACGTGGATCGTTGTCCTTAAATTCGACCTAAACGTATAAGTCAATGAGTAGGCATGGTTGACGAGATCAAGGTGACGGACACAAAATGGATCAGTCTGGAGTGAAGTTGAAGATGACCCAAGCGCAGAGGACGCAGAATTTTCGACGTCAGGGTGGCCTTTGCAGAAGTTGAGCTGGCTAGCAGTGTCATAGTCAACATGTGTGATGGTTAAAGAGCGTTCTGAAGAGCTTGCACGGCTAGCGTGCCCCTCGTCAGGGGTGGTTAGGGTGGACATTTCACAATTCGAGAAGAGTGAACTGGCAGCTGGAGCAGGGCGACGATGGTAAGCTCTTTATCGTCGCAATTTTCATACCTTGCCGTCCAGCGCCGGAGTGGAGAGAACGGCCGTTCCATTTTCTTGAGCCCATTCATTGACGGCCACTAGTGGTGGAGCTGTGTTACGTAGCTCGCGAAAAGTTGAAATGTGATTAGTGACATCGGCGAGGAGTGAACCGAAATGCTTCGTCGTTTCGTAATAATGTTGCAGTTCGAACATACAAGGATTGCCGGTTCACATGTTACTGGGTTACTGGTGAATGACAAGAATCGACAATGTAGGTATCATATACACGATCGATGATCTGGGGTGTGTAGGTCAAAGGGAACTGAAGGGAAGAAGCTAGTGAAAATTCGGAGCCGCGACACGAAATCGGCTCACCGAGATTCACTACTAGAGATTTCTACAACTCCATCCGCGTTCAGGGTCCCTCTTTGAACATGATCGCCTCGGACACGAAGAATATCCTCTACGTTCTTCAGTCGACCATCCTCGGTATCATCCTTGAACCAGCCAAGATTATCCGCAATCAAGTGTCTATTCACACAAATACAGAGTGAGAGTGGGCCGGGAGGCAGCATGCAATGTTCCCGCACCGATTCTTGCAACTCGGGCATTGAATAAGAACGATTCCGTGTTCATAGGCACGCTTGGTGAACGTGTGTGCTGAACGGTGGTTACACCCGTCAGCTGTACAGGTGAGTGCAATGGCAAGACGGGGCTCGAGAGGGTCAGACTGGGTCTGATCTGAACTCTTTGCCGTGACCGGTGGCTTCGATTGTTCACCCTGTGCCTTCGCAAAGCTTGCAGCAGGCGCGCTTGCACGAAAAGTACCCAGCCGTTTCTGGGCTTGGACTGCATACGGGGACCTTGAGAGTGTTCTAGTTGAGCGCCACGCTGGACGAAGACCACCAACAAGCCTCGATGGCAACATTGGTACACCAAGGGTGGTTTGTTCGGCATTTGTGCCGAAAAAGATCCAAATCTCCGCGAGTGGCGGAGTATGAAGAACGGCGCGCGCTTGTGGCGTGCATTTACTCCCCGTTCGACCGCGACGACGGGCGACCATGGCAGAACGATCACGACGAACAAAGGGCAGTGTCAACAAGCTTGCAGAGTATAAACGTGTCCGGGATGGTGGAACTAGGAAGTGGAAGGTGTGTATGTTACATCTCGTCCTCGGTCGGGTCTTAACGCGTCAATCAGCACGAAGAGGATGTCGCGTTATACGACGAGGTCACCGAAGAACAGTACAGGAGCATTGTCAAGGGAAGGCTTCAAAAGGATGACTTCGTCGTGGATGATGGAGTTAATGGGTATATGGACAACGGCATGGATGACTGGACGGGTCAGGATGATGTAGACGAGGAGGACAACGAGGAAGATGACCTGCGGAGTCGCAAGAGTTGTGCGTATGCTTTAAAGTGCTGATCGAGTCCTCATCTGAATCATCGAACAGCTAAGAAAAAGGCAACCGGAGAGTCCGCAAAAGGGAAGGTCGGACCAAAGGCACACCCACCAGTCGCTAAGCCCTCCATAAGCGCGTACCGTCCAACCGTATCCGCGGAGCAGGAGGAAGATTTTTTGGCCAGCCTGTTGGGGGGCATTGATGCGGTGCCCATCCCAGCCCCCGGACGGTCGAAGAAGCGAAAATCTTCACCCGTGTTGGATTATGATAACCTCGTACCAGATCGTTCCTCTTCGCCAGTGCCCTACAGGAGGAATGCAGATAGCTACAGCGCCTACTCGTCCGATGGAGTTGCAGATGACGGACCTTCGTCTAATCCACCGTCAAGTGACTGCGAAGATTACGTATCAATGATGAGCCCGAAGAAGAAAGTGCGTGTGGCCGACGGTTCATCGGTGGTGACGCCTGCTCTCGAGCATATGGGCAAGTTGGAGGTTCATAGCGGTTCAGAAAATGGATTCGACGCGTCCATGGACTTCTCGGACATCGATATGAACGACTTCATGGATATTGACGACACAGATGTCAAGCCTAGTGTCCCTGCCAAGAAGGATCCACTAACATTTAATTCCGATTCTAAACTCACTTCTAATGATGCAAGTACGCCAAAGAAGGAAAACACTGCTCCATCGTGGCTTTCTGTGTATAACTCCCTCACTGTCGTCTCTGAAGACACCTTGGGATCCAAGCCTGCGTTCTCCTCCAAGACATCCATCAATGCCCTCGAGGACGACGGTAGTTTGCGTATGTTTTGGTTGGATCATCTCGAACACGGTGGTAAACTCTATCTCATCGGCAAAGTAAGAGACAGGACCTCCGGTACATGGGCATCCGCTTGTCTTTCCATTCAGGGGATCCAGCGCAATTTGTTTGTACTATCTCGACCACTGCGTGTCGTCCAGGACGAGACCCAAGATGGCCAAGTTGAGATCGTTGAGACTGACGTCGTACCAGAGAAAGGGGATGTGTACGCTGACTTTGAGAGGATACGCCGGGAAGTAGGGATAAAGAGCTGGAAAGCTCGCTGGGTGAAACGGAAGTACGCTTTTGACTACAAAGACGTTCCGAAGGAAACAGAGTGGATGAAAGTCGTATACTCGTATGAAGGCGAGTCGTAAGTCAATGCGTCGATGTGTAGACTAAACGCCCACAGAACCACAAATTCCGATGGACGCTTGTTCCCCAAATATCTACAAGATCTTTGGTACAAACACGAGCATCTTCGAGCTGTTCGTGCTGAAGCGGAAGATCATGGGGCCGTGCTGGCTGACAATAAAGAATGCCGTCGTGGAAAATCAAGGCGTAGGTGATTGCAGTACTCGTCTCCTTCCTCACTGAGCTGGACGTCCCAGATCTCTTGGTGCAAACTCGAAGCAAGTGTCTCTGATCCAAAAGATGTGGTCCTGATAGGTGACGGTGCTCCGGAACCACCTCCCTTGACTATCATGAGTCTAGCTGTGCGTACAGTGGTGAACCACCGCGAAAACAAGCGTGAAGTAGTCTGCGTTTCGGGGCGGATCTGGCGTGATGGTATGTTTCGACCCACAACATTTTCTGCCAATATTTTGATTCCGGTCTGCAGTACAGTTAGACGATCCGACGCCGCCTGAGCAGCTGCCTTGTTCAGTGCATACGTTCGTACGTCCTCTGGACAGATTCCCGTCCAACTTTGAAACCATGGTCAAAGTCAATGACAAGGGTATGATATCTCCTGTGGCGAATGAGCGTATGCTTCTCAGCAGCCTTCTCAGCAAGTGTTCAGTCGCTCGCAGCTAATGGACCGTCTTGATTGTCCCTCTCTAGTCACATTGTCCAAAGCAGATCCGGATGTTTTGGTGGGCCATGACTTCCTGGGTGTTTCCCTTGACGTCCTTCTAGGACGAATGAAAGACCTCAAGGCCGAACACTGGTCTTGTCTTGGACGATTTCGAAGAGCCAAATGGATTCCGATTGGCAGACAGGGAACAAATATCAAGTTCCTATCCGGCAGATTACTATGCGACCTCGCCAGTGATGGCGCACGCGTACGCCATCAGCATGCGTATATAGTTTTCCACTGATCGGTTTCATACGTAGAGTATGATCTCATCTACAACATGGTCCCTCAGTGAGATGTGCAAGACACATCTCAAGTCCGAACGACAAGATATTGATCCGGACGACACTGCCGCATACTTTGACGGAAGCGTTTCTTCACCAGATATGCTTATGACGTTCGTGCGTCACTGTGAGCTCGACGCTCATTACCAGATGGCCATCGCATCCAAAGTACAGATACTACCATTGACGAGACAACTTACGAATCTTGCTGGAAATGCTTGGTGAGTACTTGGCACGTTGGCATATTACCGAGACCGTGCAAGCGCGCAACCTCTCCAGGAACAAGACCCTAAACGGTGGGCGTGCCGAACGTAACGAATACATTCTGCTCCACGAGTTCCACAAACTCAAATACATCTGCCCGGACAAGACGTTCGGCAGAAAAGTTCCGAAGATTGAGTCTGAAGCCGATGACGCCGACGGGGTGGGCAACGGGACGAAGACCAGCAAGAGCAAGCGAGACAAGTACAAGGGTGGTCTCGTGTTCGAACCCAAGCGCGGCTTGTGGGACAAATTTATTTTGGTCATGGATTTCAATTCGCTCTATCCTAGCATCATTCAAGAGTACAATATTGACTTTACAACTGTGGAGCGGGTGGCGGAGGATGTATGTGGGCCGTATTTTCATCTTGATTTGTGCTTCTGATGGGCTTAAAGGAGGGAGAGGACCAAATTCCAGAACCTCCGGGTGCTGAGGTGCCGCAGGGTGTCTTACCTCGGCTCATTGCAACGCTCGTGCAACGCCGAAGACAAGTCAAATCTCTGATGAAGGACCGCTCGATAACCCACGCGAAGCTCCTGCAGGTAATAGAACGATTAGTCGTACTCAACCAAGGACTAACAATACTCTCGCGCGACATAGTACGACATCAAGCAACAGGCACTCAAGCTCACTGCTAATAGTATGTACGGGTGCCTCGGCTTCGAATACTCAAGATTTCACGCCCGTCCCCTCGCTGCCCTCACGACATTCAAGGGACGGGAGATCTTGACCCATACTCGTGAATTGGCCGAAAGTCTACAGCTAGACGTGAGCGACGAATGTCCTTCGTTTTGGAGCTGCCATCGATATCACCCTACTCCACCCCCCTCTCCTTAGGTTATTTACGGAGACACTGATTCCGTCTTTGTCAATTCTAATGTTACTGAACTCTCCGACGCCCTCAAGATTTCCGCAGATCTCAAAAAGGTCGTCAATGACCGATACAAACTTCTCGAGATCGACTTGGATGGTATTTTTGCAAGGCTGTTACTCCTCCAGAAGAAGAAATACGCCGCCATCAAGGTTGAAGATGGGTCGCGCACTTCCACAGAGGTAAAAGGTCTAGACATGAAGCGTAGAGAATATTGCGCATTGTCAAAGAATGTTTCTCAGTAAGTAGCTTCGGCGTTCCCCTTTGGTACATACGGCTTGACTGGATATATTTTATCTAGATATGTTCTGGATCAGATTTTGTCGGGGGAAGCGACAGAGATTGTTGTGGAGAATATTCACGAGTATCTGGCTACCGTTGGCTCCAACGTGCGATCTGGCAAGGTTAAAGTCGACGATTTTGTTATTTTCAAGGTGTGATCGACAGTGAATCGTTGTTGATGACGCTGATAAATGATGGGTTTCATAGCGACTGGGTAAAAATCCTGAGGATTACCCAGATGCAAAGAGTCAGCCACATGTCCAGGTCGCCCTGCGCATGAAGGCAAGGGGTGGAAGCGCACGCGTGGGGGATGTCATTCCCTACATCTTTTGCGTATCTCCTGGAGAGGACGGCGCAAAGAGTGCTCAAGCGGATCGTGCAAAGCACCCTGATGAGTTGAAGAAAGCAGTGCCTAAGGAACTCAGTGTCGATTACGAGCATTATCTGGCCCAGCAGGTGTTACCACCTGTCGAACGTTTGTGTGATCCCATTGAAGGAACTGACAGAGCGCGGTTGGCTGAATGTCTCGGTGAGTTGTGTGCAGTTTTGCAGCCTACTTTGACTAACAGAAATAAAGGACTCGATCCTGGCCGTTACAGGGTCTCTGGGGGGTCCGAGGCGGGTTATGCACTCAATACACTCGACTCACAGGTCTCTGACGCGGAACGGTTCCGAAACTCTGAGCCATTTCTTGTCCGGTGTCGAGGATGCCAAGGGCATATGTCTTTCTCGCCTATATGGGAACGAGAGGTGAGCCTTACCATCGCCACACATCATCAGATAATCTCATTGAGCGCATGTGTGCATGTGTCCACAGTCGTCGATCCTGCAACCCTCTGGCCCTGTTTGTCCAGCATGTAACCACGCATTCGGGGAAGCAAGCCTACAAACCCAACTCGAGGTCCAAATACGCGCCTATATTGGACGATATTATGAAGGGTGGACGGTCTGCGATGATGCGACGTGTGGACACCGGACGCGTTCGATGGGTGTGTATGGTCGGCGTTGCGTACGACCAGGGTGCCGCGGTACCGCTCGGTCTGAGTACTCGGACGTCGAATTGTACAATCAGTTGCGATACTTTGCGATGTTGTTCGATTCGGAGAAGGCGCAGAAAGCAGCAATCGGTAGTGCATATCGTGGTACGCACTTCGTTTTCCTCTCCCAGTCAAGACGCGATTCGACTCATGGAGGGCCTTTAGATGAAGTTTGCGGTCTTGCAGCAACCAACCTACCGTTTTTGCATGCAATGAGCACCACGGTCCACAAGTACATCAATCACTGCGGTCGACGCTGGGTTGATCTTGGCACATTGTTTTCTGTGATGAAGTTGTAAACGTTTTCGACATGCTTTGTTGTCATATCCCCTACCTGTGGATGTTGTAGATTAGATACTGCATACCTATTGTTACTTCTGACAAAGGTAATGGTATCAAGAACTATATCAACTCTAAGTTCCGGCACGATCCCCGTCATGGTTTTGTATAGTCCCCGACGGTCATATATCGCCGTCGGTGATAGAGAAGCGGCAACTTGTGCAACCCAGCACAATCTTGTTCGTCGTCCTCCGA